>JAHBCN010007467.1:0-43434 GCA_019359885.1 Listronotus oregonensis | reverse complement strand
TTTTTTGTATAATCAGTTAAATAAAAATTTAAATATTTTTTTTGGGATTTTTACTGAAATATTCGTATATTTCTAATAATCATTTTTTTTTAATAAAACGCTCGTAAAAGGTATTTGCAAGTAGAAAAAGTATTTTTCCCCAAAATTTTTTGCAAAGTGACTTTTCCGTACTTAAAGATCCGAATCCGCTTCGCGTCGTTCTTTTTAAATGCTTTGGCGTGGGAAAAGTATCACTTGCGCATTATTATATATAATTATAAAATAACTATTCCCCATCCCTCTTTCCGTGCGCTTATAAAAAAATCCATCCATGGAAACGTTCATAAAACGATTTATTTATTAATGACTTTTTTTATTTTCTTAGTGACATTTATGCCATTTTCAATTTTAATTCAGATTTAAAGAAAATCCGGATTTCCCCCGATATTATATTACAACAAGCGGCAGAAGTGAGTGCAGATTTTTTCCCCGTGAAATCCAGATTGAGATATGAACATGAATATCACATTTTTCCCGAATGGCGGACTCAGAAAAGAATCAAAATTGTAGTGTGAGTTTTCTGAAAGCCAAATCTATGAAGTATCCAGCTTAGGAGTCAATCTCCAAGTTAAAGGTTGTTTGGCAAAAAAAGAAAATACCACAATAAACCCCAGTTGTGGGAATGTATAAAAGAAACCAAGGTTCTTACTAGAAAAGAACCCCAAATTTTTAGTGAAGCTTCAGATGGACAATATCTACTAGAAAAAGAATTTAGTGTTTGGCATCTATGGCGCATCCCCAGAGATAATTTAATACGTTTGAGTTTAGACGATGTGGAAGATAAGGGGAGTTTCCTTGTCGTGTTCTTAAAAGAGGGAAAAAACTCACAGGTCAAGAAGTTTTACCATTACCAATAAAAATTGCAAATTAAACCCCCTTAACTTTACCTAAATACGCAGATTCCGCCCTAAACATATGGAGGGAAGATTATTTGTTGTATACCGAAACCAAAGATGTTACGCTTAACATGTTGGGCCCATATACGTATATTCCAAAACTTCTTGCAAAATACTTAAAACAAAAAAATTACAAAGAATATAACGGATATGGGTGGGGGTTTTTCGGCTACCATTTGGTAGAAAGCGGGGGTGTTTTGCTCAATTTGAAAAGACAGGAGGATGGCTTTTTTTCCCCAAGTAGCAAAGGATATATAGAGGAGTCCATACAAAAAAAAATTGAAGTATCCCAAAAGTTGTTTAGGCCTTGTAATTTGGGAAACCAAAATCTGTAACAGTCAATCAAAGAACCAAAACTACCAACACCCGTTTCAAATCTTTAGTTCAACAAAAAGAAATAAAAAGGGGATTGAGTTTTAAAAAATAATACGAATTATACAATAAATAAACCATTAATTTTTTTATTGTTTTTAAACAAAAAAAAAAATAATCGCAATTTCCTTAAATCATTTTTTGGATGTTTTTTTTTTTTTTTTCAGGTACCTAAAAAATAATAAAAATATCGTTTATTACACGTCCAGAAATGGATTTTTCCGTTCTTGCATGACTTCTCGAGAATTTGTTACGGCGACGGAAAAAATCGTCATTTCGTACTGGTAATGAAATACTATTTATCCGGTTGGCAGATGGGTGAAGGTCGCCTTTAATTCGGATCCGGTACTAATATTTAACTGCAGGAAGGTGGAAAAAACTCTAAAAGTATTTTCATATCAAAAATTTAGACCTAAGAGGCCTATACGAAAAGATAATAATTTAAAACTCTTCTTACCCAAAACCTTATAAATACTTATTCCTTGTCAGCCTTTCTTGCTACATCATATTTTGCAAGTTGAAGATTTTTCCCTTTTTAAAATTTAATGCGGCTGTTATGTTATGTTTGTACATGCCTAAGCCGACCCAGATTTTCCTTGTCAGCTAAAATAAGTTATACGCGGAAATAAGGTTTAAGGCATAATATAGCTTTAAATACCTTTAAATTTATGTAAATTTAAACATGGCTTAGAAATAATGCAATATTTCAAGTTCTCAAGCAACCAACAGGTTTTGGCACTTAGGTTTATAATTATTTTTGTGTAATTAGCTTTATATTAGTTTTAAAATATTTTATTAATTACTTTAGACACAGAAATTTTGCCAAAAATAATGTGTAATTTTTTTTTAATAAAAAGAAATCCATAAATGCTTTCTTAAACATAAATTGGTTAGTTGTGGTTAGTTGTGTATGTATTTTAAATGGTTTTTAATTACTATTAAAAAATGAGGGTTCTCTACAAATTTTGCCACGTTAAAACCCGCATTTCGGCAGATCAGTGTAGTTAAATTATATTGTTTGAGGTTAGTGGTAGCATAACAATTACAGTTTTTACAAAGAATTAATAAAATAAAGAATAAATGCGTGTACTTAAGCGAGGGGTGGGCACATTAAACTTTGTTTAGATATATATATATATATATATATATATATATATATATATATATATATATATATATATATATATATATATATATATATATATATATATATATATATATATATAAAAGACACCGTTTCCGGAAAACCACGAAGGTTTGATTGACATTATTGTGGGTCCCAGGTTGATTGGTAGAACTTGAGTGCAACGATAGCAGTTACTTGGATAACGTCCTAGGTGGCACTACCCTGTTGACCAAAAGGTGCTGTAAAATCTGCATATTTCGGTACAGCTTTGACGGAACTAAGGGATAAAATGAGTTAAAATTTAAAAATCCGGAATTTACGGTCATAAAGTTAAAAAATTTGCTTAATATAAAAATAAATGTAAATAAGAAACTAGAGAACATAGTTTGTGTGTACTTACTATTACTTTTTATTAATAATAATATTTTCTAAACATTAATTATACCCTCCGCAACGATTTGATTCTTTGTATTTTTATTCGTTTATTCAACACACAGCCATTACTATTCAGGCTTTTAAGAAAATAAATAACCCTATATATCCAAATATTTTGCAAGTACGTATTAAATTTAAAAGTAGCAATATAAATTGCAAGAAACCCTGAAACAGACAGATATAGACGCCAAAGCAAATTCTCTCACTTGTATCCCGTTTTTCCTTTCGAAAATAGCCTCTGCTATTAGCATTTGTGTCTGTCGGCACTCTCGCATGAAGAATACAGATTTATCAAGATGCTTTAGTGCAAAACGGCATTATATTTACATTTAACTTAAAAACTTATAAAATAAATTACGAAGTACTGGAAACTTTACTGTAATAGTCTTGTAATACTAAATTAAATAATTTAAGTTCAAAATGATTATCCTCTTGATGTTATAAACAAATGCTTTCTAAAATTTGAACAACCAAATTCAAGACAAAATCAAAATAGATTTATTAAAAATCTTTTTTTACCATATATTTCTGGCTTATCAAATAAAATTTAACGAAAAGTAATAAATTTAATATTCACACTATCTTTAAAACACAAAACACTATTAGATCTGAAGTAACAAAAATAAAACCATAATATATAAACGAAAACACAAAAAATGTTATTTATAAGATTCTTTGAATGTATTAAATTTTATGGAAAAAAATTTCAGATTATTAGTCAAACGCATAAAAGAATATAAAAAACATTAAAAACACAGAATTTTACAAATAAAAAAAATGTGTCACACTATATAATAACCACACAATAAACAAAAGAATGCTTCTAGCATTTAAGCAAAGGAAACTTGTTCAAAAAAACGTAAAATAAAGGAAAGTGCATTTATGTTATTAAATAAAGATAAATGTGTAGCATCAATATCTGATAATTTAAATAATTCATCCTATGCTTGATGCTGAAGCAAATTCAGGTAAACTTAAAATCAATTAAACACTATACCACCTTTTTTTGTTTTTTTGAATACTATACATATACCAGTAAAATAACCTAATGACAAAACGTCATAAAAGCTATCAGAATTTTCTAAGTTTTTAGAGCAAAGATTTCTTAAAATTTACTTTAATTTTTTGTTTTAGTTTTATCTTGACTAGGGTGGCCGACTTGCCACGGAAACGTAGATTAATATTTTTAATTTTTTGGGTTTTTTGAGGGGTTTTCTTCTTTGGCAAAGGTTTATCTGCAAAATTCATGAGGGGCAGGGAACAGGGTCACTTCGTTATACCCGGGACCTGGATTGAAGAGGTCCCATTTTCCAAAAAGTATATAGGCGAGTATCATAAAGAAAACAATCACATGAATCCGCCACAATACTATAAAACATATTTATAATACTAATTTAGAAAAGATAAAAATGTAAACACTGTTATTTATTTTTTTTTATCGTTTAATCTTTATAATTACATCAAGTCGAATCAACCAAAGATATGGATCTTTGGGGGTTGATGTTTTTTTTACATTTTTACCTGCTTTGCTGACAACTTTCAAGCATGTTTTTTGTTTTTTTTTTATAATTATTAATATTTTAAATTAATTCTGTCTTTCCTTGCTTCCTGTATATGTATATAAAAATATGATAGAAAGAAAATGCAAAAAAAAAAAAATGACCAAATTTAGAAGATTGAACAAGCTGTTAACTTCTAAACCAAAGATTAAAATCAAAACACGCTTGAAGGCAATAACTAAATTTAAACTAATTTCAATAATTTTGTGAGTCATAAAATTATGTTAAGGGAACATTAATTATAATAATTATAAATTTTAAAACAAATTAAATTAAATATACCCAACCATCCAATTGAACCGAATTTTATAATAAGTAAGTAAAAAGTCTTGTTATTTATAGATTTTATAAAAAAGAGATCTATCCTAACATTTTTTTTTAAATAATAAAATTTAAAAATAAATATATTAAACATTAAATATAAAGCTTTACCTTAACATACAAATTCAGAAATATATTTTAAATTACTATATCAAAATTTGGTGCTAAAAGAAATTCTCTTATTATTATATGATATACCAAAATTAATTTTTTATGCCAAATTAAATTATTTGCTTTCAAATTTATGTATCCAAATTTATATTAGTTTATAATCTAAATAAATAAATTAAGGAAACTTGATTGTGGTTAGGGCATGTAAAAATATAGGAAATAACTAAACTTTGTATTTGTTGCAAAATTTTTTAATTAAATAATTTTGCACGAAATACAAAGTTTCTTCATTTTCAGGTAAATAAATGTTCACTAAAAACTGGTGTACTCATTCGTTGACGCACCAGGCTGGCGATCCGACCCCCCTTCTTGACTTTTCCGACGGTACAAGTGCTTGTTTTCTGGCGCGCAAAGCACGAGTTCTGATTGGATGCGCTACGTACTATTTAATACCATCGCGGCGTGCTTTATTGTACCTGATTTCCTCAATTGTTTTATTTAGCTTAGTAAAGAGGGGTTCCAAGAATTAGTTGAATCTGTCTGTTGAGGTGCGCTTTAAATTTATTAAAGCGGTGTTGTCACGATTATTTGGGAATTTTATTGATTAAAATTAAATTTTTATTATTTTATAAAAAATAAGAAAGAAATGTTAGAGTACTAATGGCTATGGAACAATAGCATTCATGTAGCTGGATCTGTTTCTGCAACAGTTATATACTAGTTTTTGTTAGTTCTGGTTAGTTCGTGTTATTTCTGGTTAGTTCTGGTTAGTTTTGGTAATGGCTTAAACCAATATTTTTTTTTATTGGTTTAGTTGAGGTCAAATGTAAGAAGGTTCGGACACTTACAATTTTTTATGTCGGGGAAATGGATTAAAGAAGTGTTTAAGAGTCATACAATAAAAAAACAAAACAGCCAAAACCAAAGTACATTTAATCATTATAACAATGCTTTGATATTTTTTCTTTTAGAAGCCAGGGCATTCTGTTATCTATTTTTTTTATTGTAATGTAACAAACCTAGCTATTTTTTTTGTAAATAAAAATGATTAAATATTGTGGTTTACATAATAAAACAATTGCCTTGTAAATTATTTAAGTTACCGGTAAAAATAATTGTCATTTATACCTCGTAAAATCCGGGTAGAAACGTATTAGCAGAAATGATTTGACTGGTATTATAAGAGAAAAACCTAAAAGATTTACCTGGATTTAAGCGAGACAAGATTTTATTTTTTATTTCATTGTTGAAAATGTCTTTGGTCTCAAAATAGTACTCAAAATGAACCACCAAAAGACCAAAATAATGACAAATACGGAAGATACGAAAAGCATAAGCATAAATAATTGCATCTTGAGAGGGTCAGCGAGTACATATACTTGGGATAAATCATAAAGCTAAAAGAAAACCAAACAGCTGAAATTGCTAGAAGAACGCGGTTAGCATGGGCAGAATTTGGCAAACTTTAATAGATACTTAAGAGCCCCAAGATGCCACAGTACTTAAAAACCAAGGTGTTTAACCAGTTTATTATTCCAGTTATGACATATGGCTACCAAACGTGGACACTTACTAAAGCAAACATAGACAAAATGATTAAAACACAAAGATGTATGAAAAGAGCCATTCTACGAATCAGACCGATGGATAAGAAAACAAACGAATGGATTAAAAGTAAAACAAAAGTCCAAAATGTCCGACAATATATCGCAAAAATGAAATGGAGCTTTGCAGGGAATAATGCAAGACATGGCGACAAAAGATGAAATACCATTATTCAGAATTGGAGACCGTGGCTTGGACATCGGACAAGAGGACGGCCTCCTATGAGGTATGGCGACGCGACGATCTTTTGAGAATAGGTGGATTAAAGTGGAAACAAACCGCTCAAAACATAAATCGATGGAAACAGTTAGGTAAGGCCTATGTCCAAAGTTGTATCGAAAATAGCTGAGAAGATGATGAAGAAGAATGTTTATAAATCAACGATCACTGAAAAATTATTTTAAATGTCTTTTTATTTGACTTACTTTACTAAAATATAACTTATGGATATAATTTTAAAAGAAACTCATATAAAAATTTAGGTTTCTTTTTGCATATTGACATGAAAGAAAGGTTTAACTGAAAGTCTCAATCATTAAGTTAGTGAAAGTTGTGTAAAGTAATTTTAGGACTTTTTTCCTGATTGTTTAGAGATCGTCAGCAACCCGTAGAAAACAGGGATCTATTGTACCCAGTATCCCCTTTTATATAGTAAATATTGACTATGAGCATATCATACGTTAATAGGTTTTACAGAATGATTGCGATTAATTAAATAAAATAGACCTATTAAAAGCAGAAAAGAGCAAACTTTTACTTAGCATACTAAGCACGATTATTTCAAAATTACAATTCTTCTAATAAAAGTCAAAGTCGAGCTTGGGCCTTAGACAGATAAACCTACACGTATGCCGGTAATTTTCCGCCGTATTTTTTTTATCAAATTTCGTTTGGTTAAGATAGCATATTTAGTATAAATTGTTTCAAAATGGTTTTTTTGCACTTTCTAGGTATATTATCAAGTTCTTACCAAAACTAATAGATAGCCCAGTAAATAGGCCGGAAAATGTGGGAAAGTTAATAACAAGCTCCGATTTGAATATTTGTTTTTTTTACGTGTTCCGTAGACCCTCAGGAACATTCCTCACCACCATTTTTAAAATTTAAAATTTTACCTCGAATACCGTCTCTTGGGGGGTTTTCGGGGTCGCTGATTACGAAACTGCGGTCAAAAATCGTGTGAGGGTGGTTGCACCCCATTAAAATCACCCTTAGAAGTGACAGAAATGGAGAAATTTTGATAATGTAAAACTTTACTTCGGAAATCGTCTCTTGGGGGTTTTAGGGGTCGCTGGTTGCGAATCCAAAAATCATGTAAGGGTGATTGTACCCCATCAATTCGCGGCAGAAATAAAAGAAGAAGATAAAGGTGAAGATGAAGAGGGACCCACCAATACTGCATCAGCAATTCTCGAAAACGATTCTGATTAAGATTGATTTCAATTATATTTTTTGTAGATTGTAAGCTCATTTTATGTACCAGTTTTTTTGAAATTAAAGAAAACTTGAAAAACAATTTTATTACACTCGTAATTTATTTTTTCAATAATTTAACTACTTTGAAACCAAAATTCGCCCTCATATTATATTGAAAGTTTGTAGTAACTAGACTTCGGATTCGTAACCAGTGATCCCAAAAACCCCCGAAAGACGATTTCTGATGTAAAAGTTTGACTTTTTAAACTTTTCCCATTTCTGTAACCCCTAGGGGTGGTTTTGATGGGGTGTAACCACCCTTATACGATTTTTGACCGCCGATTCGTAATCAGCGACCCCGAAAACCCCTGATAGAGGATCTTCAATGAAAAATTTTGACTTTTTAAAATTTCCCCATTTCTGTAACTCCTAGGGGTAATTTTAATGAGGTGCAACCACCCTCACTCGATTTTTGACCGCGGTTTCGTAATCAGCGACCCCGAACCCCCCTAGAGACGATATGCGAGGTGAAATGTTGACTATTGAAGATTATTTGGGGGTGGGAAAACTAATCTAATTTTTTCATTTTTTATTGCAAGGCTGATGTTAGTGGTGATAAATATTCCTGAGGGTCTACAGAATACGTAAAAACAAAAATTTTTAAAACCGGAGCTGTTTATCAAGTTTTCGACATTTTACAGTATTTTCCGGCTTATTTACTGGGCTACGGAGTCATCCTGTAAAAAATATCAATAAATGATCAGCGTATAGTCAATATTTCCAATTTAAAAAGACATACTGGGTACATACAATTGGTCATTTTTTTATTCGGTAAGCTAACGCTCTATTAGCAAAATCGTTAAGACCTGTTTTGCAAAATATGTATTTAAAAGCTTAAGATGTTTTTAATGAAATAGCGATATTGCTTCTTGTATTATTAGTTAATTTTTATTTACTAATTAACCGAGCTGTTCTTAATAGCAGCCATTCCTCGCGTGCGAAACGAATTCTTGTCAGTGGCTATCTTCTCACTGCTGACATTTTAATAGCAGAGATACTTTGTTCAATTCACGTTGTGAGTCACCGACTGAGAGGTATTTATATCAACTTGTCTTGCCAAATACGAAACGGTTGAAATTCTGCATTTTAAAGTTATATACGAGGGTTTCTTATATCGAGCTGTTTATAGCAGACTTGTCATGTAGGTTTGAAGCCGAAAAATTTTATTCATTTTTTATTTGCGAGGGAATTTTATTTGAAAAAAATGCTGACTTATACGAAAAATAAAATAATTTTTTTTAACCAAACTGAAAAATAGGTTAAAGTACAAGGGGCGCATTTATTACATATCAGATATGTAATATTTAAAATATTTGTTTTTATTCTGTAGAGTCACATTCTTATAAATAAATTTTAAATTATATAAAATAATAGTTTTACAACAATTTTTTTGCATTTACTTATTTTATTAGAAAGTTTTTTAAAAACAAAAAAATTTAAAAAATTAAAAAAACACCAAAATTAAATTATAAAATTTAAAAAATTAAAAATTTTTATTTTAAAAATTAAATATATATATATATATATATATATATATATATATATATATATATATATATATATATATATATATATATATATATATATATATATATATATATATATATATATATATATATATATATATATATATATATATATATATATATATATATATATATATATATATATATATATATAATATTTTAAAAAAAAGTATTGGAAAATAATTGGCGCATAATAGGGAAATCAATTTTAAATTTTTGGTTTGGGTTTTTTAGGGTTTCAATAGAACGCCCGGATGAATTATAATTAATTTAGCTGTTCGACTGGAAACGTCCCCGCTTTGCGTTTTTAGTTTGGCTAGTGGGATTTGCCGGTGGCTCGCAGAGCTCTCATTCATTTGCTTGCGGGCATCCCCAAAAATTTTTTTTTTAAAATTTTTTTAAAAAAAAAAAAAGGGGGGAAAAAAAAAAAATTTTTTTTAAAAAAAAAAATTTTTTTCCCCCTTAAAAAATTGAAAAAAAACAAATTTTATTTTTAAAAAGGGGGGGAAAAAAAAAATTAAAATTTTTTTTTTTTTTAATTTTTTTTTTTTTTTTTTTTTTTTTTTTTTTTTTTTTTTTTTTTAATTTTTTTTTTTTTAAAAAAGGAAAAAAAAAAAAAATTTTAAAAAAAAAATTTTTTTTAAAAAAAAAATTTTTTTTTTAAATTTTAAAATTTTTTTTAAAAAAAAATTTAAAATTTTTTTTTTTATTAAAAAAAAAAAAAAAAATTTTTTTTTAAATTTTTTAATTTTTTTATATTAAAATTTTAAAAATTTTTTTGGGGAAAAAAAAAAAGGGTTCCCCCCCTTTTTTTTTTTTTTTGTTTAAAATAATAAAAAATTAAAAAATTTTTTTTTTTAAAAATTTTAAAAAATTTTTTTATTTAAAATAAAATTTTTTTAAAAATAATTTTTTTATTAAATTTTTTAAAAATTTTTTTTTATTTTTTTTTAAAAAAAAAATTTTTAAAAAAAAAAAATTTTTTTGGGGCCCCGGGCCCCTAGGGTTTTCCCGGGCCCCTTTTTTTAAAAAAAAAACCCCCCCAAATTTTTCCTTTGGGAAAAATTTTAAAAAATTTTGGGGGTTTTTTTCCCAACCCCGGGGGTTTTTTCCCCCCCTTTTTTTTGGTTTAAAAAAAAAAACCCCAAAAAAAAAAAAGGGGGAAAAAAAAAACCCGGGGGGGAAAAAAAAAAATTTTTTAAAAAGGGGGCCCGGGTTTAAGGGGAAAAATTTTTTGGGGGAAAAAAAAAAAAATTGGCTGTTTTTTTAAAACCCAAAAAACCCCCTTTTTTAAAAAAAAAATTTTCCCCCAAAAAACCCCCAAAAAAAAAAATTTTTTTAAAATTTTGGGGGGTTTAAAAAAGGGGGGCCCAAGGGGGAAAATTAAAATTTTTTTTGGGGGAAAAAAAGGGGAAAAAAAAAAAAAACCCCCCAAAATTTTAAAAAAATTTTTTTTAAAACCCCTTAAAAACCCAAAAACCCTTTTTTAAAGGGTGAAAAAATTTTTTTTCAAATTAAAATTTTTTTTGGGGGAAAAAAAACAAAAAAAACCCCAAAAAAAAAAAAATTTTTTTTTTTTTTTTTTGGGGGATTTAAAAAAAGTTTTTTGGAAAATTTAAAAAAAATTTTTTTAAAAAAAAATTTTCCCAAATTAAAAAAAAAATTTTTCCCCCCAAAAAAGGGTTTTAAAAAAAAAAAAAAAAGGGAAAAGGTTTTTTTGGGGAAAAAAGGGGGGGGAAAAAAAAAAAAAAAAAAAAATTTTTTAAAAAAAAAGGGGGGGGAAAAAAAAAAAATTTTTTTTTTTTTTTTTTAAAAAAGGGAAATTTTTTTTAAAAAAATTTTTTTTGACCAAAAAAATTTTTTTTTTTTTTTTTAATTGGAAAATTTAAAAAAAAAAAATTTTAAAAAGGGGAAAAAACAATGGGCCTTTAAAAATTTTTTTGGGTTTAAAAAAAAAAAGTTTTAATTTTTCTTTTAAAAAAAGGGGGTTTTTTAAAAAAAAAGGGGGTTAAAAAGTACCAAAATTTTTTTTAAAAAAAAAAAAAAAAAAATTTTTTTTTAAAAATTTTTAAAAAAAAAAATTTTAAAAAAAAAAAAAAATTTCCCCCTTTTTTAAAATTTCGCACCAGGTACTCCGTAGGCCCTTGCCAATGTCAAATTCGTGTTCAGCGACCTCGAAAACCTCCGAGTAACAAATTCGGGCTCATTTCCATGATTATTTACCAAGATGTAAATTTTTTATAATTGCAAACTTTAAAATGCATTTCGAAAATGCATGTTTCTAATTCACAGATGCAATTTTTTATTTTTCATTAATTAAATGTGTTCACCAAGTTTGTAGACGTTCATACGAATCAAATGCAAAAAACCGCATTCAAATCCATCTTACTGCACAAAAATCCCTCGTGCATTACTTCGTTTCCTCGATTATTTAAGAAAGTTACCTTATTATGTATAATCCCGAAGTGTATTTCATAACCCCAAAAATTTCTTCTTTCATATAAAAATATGATAAAATTATATGACCCCTTGCTAAGGATGGTTTTGCCAGATTAAAGAGTATTTCATATTTACTGGCACGTTGGAGCAGCCCTTTTGTTGACCTTGTAGATAGCTATTCTTCTGCGATGTATTGTTAAAAGCCAAATGTTGATAATTGTCATAAATAAATGTTAAATTACATAAGAGGGAGTATATTTTCCCAAAAAAGATAATCATTTATTTGGTTCATGTTACTAAAACTAAAAGAAAAAATTTAAAAGCACCCCCCATATTTTTTTCAGAATTTTTAAATAATTTAGGACAATTTAAAATTAAAAAAAAAAATTATTAATAATGTCCTATGCATCTAAGCAATGTAAGGTCGTTTTAGTTGAGTTCTTCAAAAGCAAATAAATTTAAAAAAGATTTTTAATTAAATGTTCTTTGTGAAGTACGCCCGCTGATTTTCAATGCGTTATATTTACATTTGACTTAATTACATCGTACTTTTTTGGACACGTTTTATATTACAAAATATTCAAAGGATTAACTTAGCTTCAAGCTAATTTTTTCAATAGATCCTTTAAAAAATATAAAATTTCACTAACGACTAAAACTTTACAGGAATTGATCCCGATAATATTAGTTTATTATCTCTATATTATCTTTTTTTCTTTTTTTATTTATCTCCAAAAAGGATTTGTCAGTTTTATTACATGACCTAGTGAAGAATTCAAAATAATATTAACTCGGTTGCTTTATCTATTGGGTGAATTGATAAGATCTTTAACACTTCAGCAAAGGATACATCTTATTTTATAGTGTTATTACCTCTTGGCCATTTTAACACTTGATTTACTACTGATGTAACCGATTTATGTTTAGGCGTTAAAGTCCTTTTAATGTTAAGTACTTAAACTTATCAGTATTAAGGAGGTTCCTTTCTTGAGTTTATTTTGCTACAAGCTTACCTTATATTTCTTATGTTACTTAAATCTAATATCTTTATTTTGCAAAAGATAAAAACAATATAGTTTTGGTTATCGTAATAATAATTTAAATACTTTTTGTAATTTAAAAACAAAACTTTGTCAATGTGATCATATGTTAAATTAATACTTTTATATATCTATCATTAAAAATTGTGTTGCCGATAAAACAAATTAGGCATAAATTCATTCCCACAAATGTACTTAAAAATAAAAATGTTAGACTTTATTATAAAAGGATTCAATATCAATTATTAAGAAAACCTTAAAACACAAAAGACCGAGCATCACACTTTAAGTCTGACCATGTAGGCTTAACTCCAACGTAAACTCTTCTTCTTTTTCTTCTCGTAGCGTCACACCCTTCGTGGGTCTTAGCTGAATCTACGACTCGTCTCCACCTATCCCTGTTCAATACAACCTCCTTTCAGTTCCGTACTCCCAAGACTTTAACATCTTCTCCGATATTGTCTCTCCATCTGAGCCTTGGTCTTCATAAAGGTCTCTTTTCCACTGGGTTTTCATCGCATATCCTCTTTATAAGACGTTTATTCGGCGATCTCAGTACGTGTCCAAACCATTTGAGCCTTTGTGCTCTTATTTCGTTAACTAAACTCGGTATTTTGTACAAGTTCTTAACCTCTTCATTCGTTCTTATCCGATATTGACCCATCTCTCATCTACTGTAGGCCCAAAGATTTCCGCAACATCTTTCGTTTAAAGCGTCTTAGCACTAGTTCGTTCTGTTTCGTCATTGTCCATGTTTCCGAACCGTACATAATAATTGGCTTGTTTACTGCCGAATATATCAATATTTTAGAGTTTATAGATATCAGTCGGGACCTAAACAGGTCTTGTAAGGCGAAAAAACATATATTGCCCTTTAGTATTCTTGCTGTTATTTTGCTACTGATATCGTTATCCGAGATTATAACTGCCCTTAGATACTAAAATTGATGTACGCATTCGAAATTGTAGGTGTTCATGGTTATGTTTTATCCTATTCTGTCTCTTCCTGCTCTTTGTCTGACATGCATGGATTTGGTCTTGTCCTCGTTGATCGTTGGGCTTACCTTCTTGGTCTCCCTCTCTATGTTTATAAACATTTGTTTTGTTTTAATCGTACTGCTTCCTACTGTTTCAATGTCGTCGGCATATGCTAAGATCATTTTTGGGCCCTTATTTGTAAATATTTCCAGACCAATATTCGTTTCTTTAAGAGCCATGTCCAGCACTATGTTAAAGAGTAATGGTGTCAGGCTATCGCCCTGTTTTAGGCCATTGTTGATGGAGAATGTTTCAGTGTTGTTCTTTCCAATCCTAACTTGTGCTTTAGACTTTTCTACGCATATTTTGGTTAACTTTATGATCTTTTCTAGTAACGTAAACTCTGTTCACCATTATGTTCAATCTTTTAAACCTCACATATTTTTTCTTACCGAAACCCAAAAAAGTTTTAAAACATCAACCAACCACCTTTTTTTTTCAGGTTACGAACTTATTTCTTCCTTTCGACTCCATGGCGGCGTATGTGCTTACGTTCGCAAAGACCTGGCTTTTGGGTTTCTCACCTCGAATCGGGTAGGCTTGATATTCTTTGGCTCAAAATTACTTTCAGATCTTCTACCAAATTCATCGGCTGTATATACCGGTCCCCAAGTGACAATTCCCACACCGAGTTCTTTGACCTCCTTTCAATAAAGATCGACACTATTATTTCCCGTTAGGTTTTACGAAAACTAACACAAAGGCTGAGCAGCCGAAAATTTCGCAATGAGCAACTTGCTCACCAATTTGATTATGAAACCTACCTACTTTCCTAGGGTTCCCACCCATAATTCTAACCCTCTAGTTCTCTTTTTTACTTCCACCCCCGAACACTACTAAGTATGGGTAACTGTTTCTCTTGGTCGCTCAGATCATGGTTTAGTCACAGTTATTTAACACATTCTAAGGCAGCTGAATACCAAGAAAAGTTTAAGCGTCGACCTTTTTTTCCGATATTTTTTTAATGCTAATTTTTTTTAGCTTTGTTTATTAAATTGTGGTCGATTTTTGTAGAGGAAGCTTAAACAAACAAATTGCCTCAAGAGTAATTAAATCGAGCACGTAGATTCGGAGATTTACTGTCTGATAATTAAAAAAAAAAAAATGATTTCGAGAAAAACGCGTTTAAAGTTTGCCAAGCGAGTGGCAGCTGCGTAGAACACCTGCGGCGAGCCGAGAGCGCGCGCTCACTAAAGCCAAAGATAATACTACTACGGATAGATGGTTCATTTAAATGGGGCGCTCTGAATCAGTTCGGAGATATCAATGCTTTCGTAAATGCGAATAAAATTAAGTCGGTAACCCCTGTCCCAGCGAAACGAGGTACGAAACCATGTGCGACATTGCCAATGTCTGTCGCTTGTACCTTATTCGGAATACAAAGTAGCGAAAAGCGGGCGGCTAAACGGTTGTGTATTTTCTAGTGCGTTTCATCACGCCAATAGTAAAGGCCGGCAACACTGTTTAACTTTCGTTTAAGGATAGCGCGAAAATCTCTCGATGGACATCGGCTCGCGTTAGCCAAAGTCCATTGGGGGTATCAAAAATATAGCATTGAATGGTTTATCTTATCGGTAGTAGTATTATCTTTGTAAAGTTGATGTATCTCGTTCTCGGTTTGAATTTTTGTATAATATTTTAGGAAGTTATATTTAAAAGTCTAAGAAATCAAATTCGTATATATATATATATATATATATATATATATATATATATATATATATATATATATATATATATATAAAAAAAGGCGGGTACGTAGGAGAGCTTAATAAAAACTTTAGTTAACAGCTTTGAAAATATTTATTTCCTTCTTCAGGTCTCAATAGGGAAAAAAAACTAAATAAAAAGCAACTTTTCAATTTTAGGTATCTTAAACTAAATGCATTATTAAAAGTTGATAAAAAACAGCTGTTTCAATGTATGAAAGATATTGTTAAGTTTTCGAATTTTTCGAAAACTTAACAATATCTGTTTCTACATTGTAAAATTAGCTGTTGATGTTATCAACTTTTAATAATGCATTTAGTTATACAAAATTGAGAGATTTGCTTTTTATGATTTTTTTTTCCATATTAGACCTGAAGAAAATAAATATTTTCTCTTTAAAAACTAGGGGTTTCTTATTACCCCCGGACCGTACCCAGAAATACCTTTGTTGTTTAATTTGGTCGGCAAGACTTCCTCCTCCTTATTTTATATATATATATATATATATATATATATATATATATATATATATATATATATATATATATATATATATATATATATATATATATATATATATATATATATATATATATAATTAATTCTAATAGGCAACTGCTACTAAACGCTTAGTAATTGGCTATCTCTACTTAGATTTACGTTACTACAGAGATAGTGCGACTCTGTAACTTGAAATTAACTTAATAAATAAAAGACAATTTATTTTTTTAAAAAAAATGCTCGAGTGCTACAAAGTCGCGCTCTTTTCTGCGAAAGAAATGTTTATACAGTATGTTTCAAATTTAAGACATGACGTTAACGATGATTTTTTTAAATCGAAACCCAAGTACTTTTAAGAACAATTTTGAAGCGCAAATCAAGTTATGCTTAATTTCAAATTTTTCTTGTGTCGTTGGCAAAATATGTAAAAACATACAAAAATAAACCATATTCTATTCCCATTATAATTGTTTCTTTAATATATGCTCAATGTGTTTTCCATGCAATAATTGGCAATATCCTAAACGGTAACTTGTTTTGAACATTTCAAATAACAAAGTTTTGTTTATAGCACCCTTTATAAGAAACTAATTGGAAGAGTGTAGCGGAGCAAGAATTTTGTGCAGCCTGAGTGGTTTTTCCTTATAATATGGAAGGTTCTAATTTTTTAAAAATATATATTAATTTGTTTAAAGGCAATGGGACCTCGTAAAGTATTGGTAAGTGTATCTAATTATTAGGGTATTCTAGTGTAGAGGCATGAATTTAAGGTGATTTTTGAAGTGCCGTAAAAAAAAGGCAATTAATATTTTTACTTTCCCTTTTTTATAATTTATTTATTAACATTACAAAAAGAAAGAAAAAAATATAAAAAATAAAAAAGTTGAAAATTCAAAAAATTAGCAGCTGATGAAGGGGGGGGGGTTCTCAAAAAATTGACCCGTGACCATGCCCACGATTTCTCAAGTTCTACTGGACCGATTTACTTAAAATTTTTGAGAGTCTTCTTTATAGACTTGTCTAAATCCGAAACTCTCGGCATCCCCAATTTTTTAATTTTTACTACTTTTAAAAAATTTAAAAAAGTCAAAAAAAGTGGTACAAAAATTGTTTTTTTTTTCAGACAGCCGCCATTTTTATTTTTTTTTTAACTTTTCCGTAGTTTCGGACATTACGACATTACTCTACATTGATAATCTTTTTTTTTTTTTTTAGATTGCTAGAAGGGTTGAAATCGTGGGCATGGCCACGGGCCAATTTTTCGAAACCCCCACTTCATCAGCTGCTAATTTTTTAAATTTTAATTTTTTTTATTTTTAAATTTTTTTCTGTATTTTTATAATGTTAATAAAGCTTATAAAAAAATGAATAGTAAAAATATTACTTGTCTTTTTTTACAGCTTCAAAAATCACCTAAAATTCATACCTCTACACTAGAATACCCCCTTATTGTTTTTAAATCTTTGGATGGTTTTGATTTTTTTTTGATGTTTTGGCATGGGGAAGAAAGCTACACTTTGTCGCCTGGTCTGTAGATTTCAAATTTACCAATTTTCTCAAAGTTGTTTTATCTTTCAAAATCATTCATTGCTGCACTAGCTCTCGGGATAGGATTGTTGGTTCATATGCCGCAGGTCCCGAGTCCGAACCTAATTTTTTTATTTACCTTTTTATTGTTTGGTTCTTATCTAATTTTCCTTTGTAAAGATTTTCATACCGTTAAAAAATATACATATTGTGTTTTTCAAAAGTTTTATGATGATTTAATAATTTAATTTTAAGATCATAATTTTATTCGGTTTTAAGGAATCTATTAATCGCTGATTTTCATGGATGTTGTCTAATAATGTTCTAGTGCTATCTTTTTCTAATTTTAGGCCATTGATAAAGTGAAAATTCAGCCACGAAACGTTAGGAGAAAAAATATGATAGTGGTTTTATTTCCCAGCCCTCATCCCGCTACACTCATCTAATTAATTTCAAATAACCTCAGGCAAAATAACACTACACTTAAGGCTTATTTGTTTTTTCAACTCCTTAACATTGTTAAGCTGCGTCTTATAAACTTTGCTCTTTAAGTACCCCAAAAAAAGTAATCCATGAGAGTAAGGTCTGGAGATCTGGTTGGCCATTCAATGGACCCCTTTCTGCCAATCCATCTGCCTGGTAATACTGCATCCAGAAAATTACAAACAGGCCTTATAAAATGGAAAGGCGCACCATTTTATTGATACCAAATATTTTTATTCGCAACATGGGCTTCATCATTAGAAACAAAGCAGCCAAATCTGAGAAGAGTTTTTCTCCTAAAGATTTAAAATATATTGGTTTATTCAGATTTTATTAAAGAAATTGGTTTTGAAACTCAAACACGAACAATTTGTGCAACACTAGGGACATTCATAACGATAACTTGCCATATAAAATAATTGTCAAAACAGAATATTCTTGGTGTTTACTTTATTCTTATTCATAAATTCTACATATATTACTAATAATACCCTTTTTAGCGACCTTGAAAATACTCAGAAAATAGGGTTGGGCTAACATTACAACTAATTGTCATAAAACTCCAGAACACGACGTTTACGCCATTCTTAGCGCACCCCGGGTAACCCGCAGGCCCTTACCAATGTTCTATTCGTGTTCAGCGACCTCAAAAATCTCCGGGAAACAAAATTTGGCTGATACTACAAGGAATTGTCGTAAAACTCCAGAAGACGATGTTTACACCATTCTAGGCGCACACCAAGTACTACGCAGGTCCTTGCCAATATTATATTCGTGTCCAGAAACCTCGAAAATCTTAGAAAAACAAAATTGGGCTGACATTAAGAGAAATTCGTTAAACTCTAGAAGCAGAAGACGACGTTTACACCATCCTTAGCGCGCATTAGGTACTCCGCTGGCCCTCGTCAATGTCATATTCGTGTGTGACTAATCACAGTTTCTACATGACAGTACTAACATATCAATTTTTTTTTTCTTTAAGTTTATAAATAGCTTTTGAAAATTGTTAGAATCCCTTGCTTTTTAACTAAAATTGAATTATTTTCAACTTTTTAGTTCGGTTTGATATAAAAGCGTTTTTTTTTAGTTTATTTAAACTATAATTTATTATTTTTTGATATGTTTGCAAGAACACATTTATTAAGTAGATTTTTTTTATTTTTAACATATAGACCTGGAGCCGAGAGGGTTTTTGCATGTATCAAAGGCCCCACGCCGAGGCTTTGGGGGCTGATATACATCGTTATTTTCCACTTTAAATTCTTGGTATGGCATCCCTAAATTGTAGCTTTTAGAAGGGGTGAATTTTCAAACTTGTAAGTAATATCCATGCCCTTGGATTATAGGCCCCACTTTGAAAACCCGCGTTTTTTTTTTAAAGGGGAAAAAAAAACAAAAGGGGAAAAAAAATTTTAAAAATTTTTGAAAAATTTTTTCCCCTTTTTAAAAAAAAAAAATTTTTTTCTTTTCAAAAAATTTTTTTAAAAATTTTTATTTTGGTAAAAAAAAATTTAAAAAATTATTTTAAAATTTTAAAAAATTTTAAAAAAAAAAAATTTTTTTAAACTTTATTTTTAATTTTAAAAAATTTTTTTTTAAAAAAAAAAATTTTTTTTTAAAATTTTTTTTAAAAAAAAAAAATTTAAAAAAAAAAAAAATTTTGGTTTTTGGGGGGGGAAAAATTTTTTAAAAAAAAAAAAAATAAAAAAAATTTTAAAAAATTTTTTTTTAAAAAAAATTTTTTTTTTTTTTTTTTTTTTTTTAAAAAAATTTTAAATTTTCCAAAAAAAGGTTTTTTTTTAAAAAAAAAAAAAAAATTTTTTATTTAAAAAAAAATTTTTTTTAAAATTTTTAAAAAATTTTTTAAAAAAAAAAATTTTTAAAAAAATTTTTTTTTTTTTTAAAAAAAATTTTTAAAATTTTTTTTTTTGGGAAAAAAAAATTTTTTTTTAATTTTAAAAAAATTTTTTTTTTTTTAACCCCCAAAAATTTTTAAATTTTTTTAAAAAAAAAGGGGAAAAAAAAATTTTTAAAAAAAAATTCAAAATTTTTTTTTTAATTTTCCCCAAAAAAAATTTTAAAAAAAATTTTTTTTTTAAAAAATTTTTTTTTTTTAAGGGGTTTTTTTTTTTTTTAAAAAACCCGGCCTTTTGGGGCCCGGGGGGTTTTTTTATTTTTTTTTTTTTGGGGAAAAACAAAATTTTTTAAAGTATTTTAAAAAACTTTAAAAATTTTAAACCCAAAAGGGGCTTTTTTAAAAAAATTTTTTAAATTTTTCCCAAATTTTAAAAATTTTTGGGGCCAAAATTAAAAAATTTAAAATTTTTTTTTTAAAACCACCCCTTTTTTTAAAAACAAAATTTAAAGGGGAAAACCCAAATTATCCACAGGTCCAAATTTAGGGGAGGGCAGGCGGGGCTACTGCCCCGGAGCCTCCACAATAGTCTCAAAATATTCGTTTTGAGCACAAGAATGATTTCACCTGGGATTTCACAAACTTTAGTTAATGATATTTTAAATATTTCATAGTTAAAAATGCTTATAAACAAATTACGCTGCTTTTTTGTCAAAAATAATCCGTTGAGAAGACTGTAACTTTATTTCTAATAATATGTAGGGGCTCTATCATGTCTTATTTTAAAGTTTAGTCCTTAAGTTTAAAACGAGCGGCTGTGGGGCTTTCTACGTTGAGTAAAAGCCAAGTTATGACGGAAAAGTTAGGAAAAATCCTTATTTTGCAATATTTTTGCATTAAGTTTGCAATATTTTTAGTTCTGATTGACGAATTTTAATTTAGAATGCCATTTTGTTCCTTTTTTCGTAAGGAACAAAAAAGTATTTGAGAACATTTTTCTATCTCCAATAGTTTACTAGCTACAGTGTATTAAACAACTAAATAGTTTATAACAATTTTCTGACCACTTTGCCGGAAAAGCGAGTTTTCGATTCGGATTTCGCAGGAAAAAAGAACTACTCGATCTCGAGGACCTTGTTTTCAATAGTAAATAGTGTAGGGCCCCCATAGTCCTAAATCTGGCTCTGATAATCCAAGTTTTTTACTTTTTCTTTTCTGTTTGCACCTCGAATAACCCACCTATTGTATCGCTGATGTTATGTTTATTTTGAAAATAATTTATGTATAGATACATGGGTTTTATTTAGCTTTCCTCGTAAGAAAATTATAAAACTCTTGCCGCCAACAAACCCGTTTTTCTCGTGTCTCGCCTCTCTAATTATACTATCAGCAAGAAGAGAGACATTCATTTATCTCACATTAGCAATGCAAATTGCGTAGATTAGGGAAAATTAATGCGGTTATAAGTTGTTTAAACTTTATAAGGTATCACTTTCTTTCAACTTTTGTGATTGACTTGTACCTATGGGTACGATAGCACAGTTTATAAAGAATTTTTGGGTAATTAAAATTTACCAACAAACCACCGGTGCTATCTGGTAAAAAGTGACGCATAGAACCTAAGAAACCGAAATCCGTACAATAGCTAGTGTTTCTCCGTTTTTTATATACAAACTGTGAACAATAATAATTTTTCTTTTAAAGTGAAAAAAATTAATTTAATTCACGTCACGCATTTTTTTCGAAAAATTTCAAAAAATGCGTTTCATCGTAATAATTTCCGGAATTTATTCAAGCACTAGGGAAATTAGAGAAAAAAAATCTAGAATTCTAAATATTAAACCTAGATATTTGTTTTCTTTTTAACATATCCATACTGGGAATCTAAGTCGGAATTCCGCCTTAGATCTAGGAATTCCGATTTAGATAGGTCGGAATTCCAAGGTATAAGTCCGAGATCTCAGTCGGAATTTCGAGATATAAGTCGGAATTCCGAGATATAAGTCGGAATTCCGAGATCTAAGTCGGAATTTCGAAAACTAATTCGAAATTTCGAGATATAAGTCGGAATTTGTAGTAAAAATAAAAATAAAAATTAATGTGGCTCTCCAATGTAAAATTCCAAATACCATTTATGTGACAAAAGAAAAATAGTTTATATTAAAAGAAAACAAAATGACAATTTTCCAGAATTCTAAATATTAAACCCAGGTATTTGATTTATTTTTTACAGATTCATACAAGAGATTTAAGTCGGATTTTCGACTTAGATCTAGGAATTTCGACTTAGATAAGTCGGAATTTCAAGATATAAGTCGAAATTCCGAGATATAAGTCGGACTTCCGAGATCTAAGTCGGAGTTCCGAGATCTAAGTCAAAATTCCGAGATATAAGTCGGAATTCCGAGAAATAAGTCGGAATTCCGAGATCTAAGTCAAAATTCCGAGATCTAAGTCGGAATTTCGAGATCTAAGTCGGAATTTGTACTGAAAATAAAAATAAAAATTAATGTGGCCCTCCAATGTGGAATTCCAAATACCATATGTGACAAAATAAAAAAAGTTTATATTAAAAGGGAAAAAAAATGACAATTTTCCAGAGTTCTGAAAATTAAACCTAGATATTTGATTTCTTTTTTACATATTTATACTAGGGATCTAAGTTGGATTTCCGACTTAGATAAGTCGGAATTCCAAGATATAAGTCGGAATTCCGAGATATAACTTGGCATTCCGAGATATAAGTCGGAATTCCGAGATCTAAGTTGGGATTTGTACTGAAAATAAAAATAAAAATTAATGTGGCCCTCCAATGTGGAATTCCAAATACCATATGTGACAAAATAAAAATAGTTTATATTAAAAGGAAAAAAAAGACAATTTTCCAGAGTTCTAAATATTAAACCTAGATATTTGATTTCTTTTTTACAAATTCATACTAGGGATCTGAGTCGGATTTTCGACTTGGATCTAAGAATTGGATGATTGAAATTATTTTTCGTCCCGTATCTTCGAAACAAAGTGCCCTATCAAAAATCATGAAAGGACAAAATATCCTTAGAATAGTCCAAGAAATAGTCCCTTAAATTTTTTTCCGATTATTTAGTAAACACCCTGTATAAGTAGTAGAATAAAATATTAGGCTTTAATAATCCATTTACCGCATTCAAATCGGACAATTACAGTTAGTACGCTGAATCGTCCAAAATATTACTGCAACATATTTAAACTGTGATTAAAAAAAAACACATACTCGACAGCGCTGCCTGTTTTCACAACATCTTATAAAAAATTATTTTCCCAAATATCAGCTTTCCAACTTTAAGTGGATCCAATTTATGAATTTTTTAGAAAAGTTAAAAATTTTAGCGGTTTTCCGACTTTTTACTATAAAAAAAGCGTCAATTAGAATTAGCTAAAAATCATTTTGTTTGTTTTTTTATTCTTTATAAAAGTTCCATTGACAGAATCGCGATTAAATTACAATTGAATATAAAAATTTTTACTCTAAAGCAAAAACTGGCTATTTTTCACAATTTTTTTCTTATAGTAAACAGAAAAGTATTAACAGGTGTTTGTCGCAGAAAAAATTGTGGAACCTAGATATTTGATTTATTTTTAACATATTTATAATAGGGATCTAAGTCGGATTTTCGACTTAGATCTAGGAATTTCGACTAAGATAAGTCGGAATTCCAAGATATAAGTCGGAATTCCGAGATATAAATCGGAATTCCGAGATCTAAGTCGAAAGTTGTACTGAAAAAAAAAATAATGTGGACCTCCAATGTGGAATTCCAAATAACATATGTGATAAAATAAAAATGATTTATATTAAAAGAAAAAAAAATTACAATTTTCCAAAGTTCTAAATATTAAACCTATATTTGATTTCTTTTGTACATATTCATACTAGGGATCTAAGTCGGATTCCCGACTTAGATCTAGGAATTCCGACTAGGATAAGTCGGAATTCCAAGATATAAGTCGGAATTCCGAGATCTAAGTCGGAATTCCGAGATCTAAGTCGGAAGTTGTACTGAAAAAAAATAATGTGGACCTCCAATGTGGAATTCCAAATACCATATGTGACAAAATAAAAATAATTTATATTAAAAGAAAAAAAATGACAATTTTCCAAAGTTCTAAATATTAAACCTATATTTGGTTTCTTTTTTACATATTCATACTTACAATTAGATAAGTCGAATCCCAAGATATATGCCGGAATTCCGAGATATAAGTCGGAATTCCGAGATATAAGTAGGAATTTCGAGATCTAAGTCGGAATAACGAGATCTAAGTTGGAATTCTGAGACTGAGTCGGAATTTGGAGATCTAATGTGGAATTTTAACAGATATATTCTGTATTATTGTGGCGGATTTATTTATTGAAAAATCCCGGTTGGGTAAACGCTAAAAGAAACAATGAGACCTCTTCGGTGCTGGTTTCGAGGTATAGAGACTGACCTTTACAAGTTTTAAGTAATTAAAAACCCTCCTTAAATATTTTATAATTTTAAAAAAGAAATTTGAATAATGTAGTTTTTAGAATTATTTTTTAAGATTCATTTCTATGCAAGCAACTGTTATCTTTTCAATATTTAAAATTTTTAGTGTCATCATCTAACTTGATTTTTTCCAAGCAGACTATGTCCATTAGAACAAACCTAATAAATGCTTGGTTGATACAATGTAGCAAATATTTTATGTAGCTGGGTCCGATACAACTATTTACAGCAATAATTTACGGTTTATGATCGGGGAACATTTCGTTTTATGGTTTATTACACAGGCCCGAATTAAGTAACCGCTACCGAGCAAATTTCTGCAAATTGATGGTTTTATAAGGCCGGTACGGCAAAACTATGACGGTTTATGCAAAAAGAAGATTAAAATAAACAGTCTTATCGTTCTTAAGTACTTAAGAAATACGAATAATAATAAAACTTAAAGATTGTTTATTATAATAGACCAGGAAAATTACAGCAATTTAGGCGAAAATAAATCAATTTTGCCAGACAACTCGGATCGGGATGCGGTTTTCGACATCGTACTCGAAAAAGCACCAGGAATCCATTGTACATATGAGAGGGAGCTGGTCGACCCAAAGTGCCTCTCGAGTGCATAAAGTGCATCCCCGAAATTGTATAATTCTTTCAAAAATATACTGAGTCGATAAAATGATGTAAAATAACGTAAAAATTACTCCCCAGGAGTTTTTGTGGGCGCTGATTTCGAATTTGACATCGAAACACTTTTACGATGCCCAGGGGAGGCTCGCGGGGGTAAATTTTGGCTTTAATTTATATTATATTATATTTTTTTATTAATAACTTCATAATACCATAAAAAACATTTATTTTTTCGGTTAACTAGACGAAGAGTAAAATTGATACAACTGTTACTTTTCCGTAGGATAGTAGTGGGTTTGAAGTGAGTGGACTTTTTACGCCCTCCACTGCGACCTGCTTCGATGACTATTGTGGTCACACCTTATATTCCTCCAATAGGAATCAGACTTCTAATGAATCCAATACCAGATTGGGAAAGAGTTCTTATGATCTCCGTTTACTTGTGTGTATCGAATAGTGACAATAATTGTGTTTTGGTTTCTGTATGCCTGTCTCCTAAGAGTAGTATGACGACAACGTATATTAGATCCGTCATGCCCTCCTCTCCCGGTATAGTGACGTGGGTAGCTACCAGGTTCTTCTTACAGGAGCCAGATATTCCTTCTGAGGCCGCATCTCCGGCCTTCCCCTATGAAAACGGTCCTATCCGCTTTCTGTTTAAAGCCAGGGAACCCTTTTCCCTATATAGGCGGTTCTGTCCGCCTTCTGTTTGAATTCAGGGATCCCTTCCTGAGCACCTGCTTGTTCGGGATGGATTAGCCCTTCCCCGTGAAACAGGCGCCGGTGACTTTAGGAGCACCTTTCGAAACGGATTCACCCGTTTCGGTCGGCGCACCTTTGTCTGCTTGTGACCTTGGGTGGCACCTCTCGAAACGGATTTATCCGTTTCGGTCAGCGCACCTTTGTCACTTTTTTTCTGTGAAAGCGGTTCTGTCCGCTTTAACAGGACCTTTTTTATGGACTATAACCTGACAGCAGAAACCTATTTGCACTTATTTCAAAATTAAGTTGGACCCGCCTTGGAAGAAGTTGTTCAGAAAGATCAAATGATCTGGTACCAAATGGATGGTCTCCCCACCCATAATGCCCGTATGGTTAGAGAGTACCTGGAAAATACTTTTAACGGCAATATTATTGGTCCACGGTACCGGATACTTCGGCCAACCGGGTCACCTGATCATTCACAGAATGACTTTTTTCTGTGGGGTCACTTAAAAAGTGTCATTTACAAAAAGTGTAAAATTTAGAAATCTAAGCCAGCTACAAAACGCTATTTTGTTAGAATGTAATAAAACTTCGCAATATCAACTTAGCAACGTTAGAAATGAATTTTATGATCTGTTGGGATATTGTTAAGCTGTTAATGGCGAGTTGTTTGGACATTTGATTAATTGATGTTTTTATGTAATTCTCTATTATTTTTAAAAGAGTTATTGTATTTTATTTCATTTTATTTTTCCACACCTAGTAAAATATTAAGAGTTTTTCTTTCTTTTTTTGGATCAATTTTCGATCTTCCGAGTTAAACATTTACAATATTTTTGCGATGGCTTTGGACTCAAATTTACTGAAAATACGTTTAATGGTTGAAGTAGACCAGATAGGCTTGACAAAAAAATAAATTGAAAATATTTTAGATACTGCTATTGGTTTAATTAGATTATAGTATGATAAATTATTTTTTAATAATCGATAGTAAAAATTGTTATAACTTAAACTTAATTGTAACCTTAAATAAAAGTTTTGATAAAAAATAATGTTAACGTGTCTTATACTTTAAATGTAATGGCTGTAAGATTAATGAAACGAAAAATGTATTCGGTTGTACGTCAGCTTTGACAAAGCCTTATAACAAATTCTTTGCTGGTGGCTGATGTCTGTTTGGTTTTACCTGAACCGAAAATTTGGTAAGTTTGCAATTACATTTAATTAAATAATTCAAGATTCGCTTATTAAAATTATTTGAAACTTGGCACGAGGGTTTGTCAGATTGGTCTCTTCAAAAGTTGTCTTACATTTTTTTTTCTGTAAGATGTACAGGGAAGCCAATAATTAACCCCCTTAAAATTTACATGGGATTTCCTATGTTCCGCTCGGCGACGCACCACCCGGTACCTATACGTGACGTACTTAGGCATACAATGACGCTTACAACTTTTTGAATCGTTATATCTTAGGAACGGTGGCTTTTAGGAAAAAATTATAAATACCTTTCTTATAGATAATTTAATATCATACATTTTTTGTTAAGGATAATTTTACGATAAAACTAACCGTTTTAAAGAAAATCGCGAAAAACCCATTTTTTTGACCTTTGACCTTGAGTCAATTTTTTCCTACTCACCTCAACGATAGGGAATTTTAAAATATTATTTTTATTTATGTTTTAAACAATTTTACTTACTTTTATCTTAATGTTAATTTATGAGCCTTTGAATGTATAGATTGACCGAAGTACAACGTAACCAGATTACATATTAGGCTTTTATGAAACGCAACTTAAAACATATATTAATTATGTCAAAATCTTTAGGTATTTAAACAACGGCATCCTTATATGTTCCAACTACATGACAAGGAAACTTTGGCGCGATAAACTTTCTGCATTCACGTTACAATGTGTCTAACAACGTAAGACAAAATGTGTAATAAGACTGTTCACCATATTCCTTTGTTGTGTGACGAAAATGAGTCTCAGCTGAGACACTTGTATGCAAAATTAAGCTTTTCAAGCTAGACAAAGCGTTCCTGTCAATATTTAATATTCGGCTTAAGTGTTATAAGCCCTTTGTGCATAAAATTATAATGCTAGACCTGTATATACAAGACAAGGAAGTATCTAAGTAATGCACTTTAGGAGTGACAAACAGAAACGTTGTTTTCTCTTGTTTTCTGTTCAACTAATCATATGAATTTGGATTGGGTTCATATTCAAAAATTATAAAAAAATGTTTTCTTATTATCACGCTTTTATAGCTTCACCTGTATGTATCTATATAACGAAATCTGTTAACCTAATTTTCACCAATTTAAAAAAAAATATTTGTATAGGGGTCAAGAAACGATGACAATTATTTCATAACTTCGTTCTAATGTCCCGCCTAGGATCATCAAAATAAAAAACAATAAAATAACACTTTCTTAAAATGACAATACTTGCGCATTCGCCAAGACCAAAATAGCACAAAACGTTTTCTGCAAGAATTCAGGCTACTGGCAACAAAAAAATTATTTTCATGTTGGGTTATCTATGAGTTTCAGAGCCAGTTTATAATTATTGTTCAATTTTTATTTTAGCACCCCCTATGTTAAATTTAAAATATAAAAATAAAGCCTTTACAATATCAAGTCAATTGCGACTCCCCCCCTTTTTGTCGGGCAAACAGGATTCTTCCACGTAGGGCAGGTCAGCTTTTTTTTGGTGTTCGAATTTTGATAGCTATTTAGACAAGTCGGCGAGTCGAAAGTAAGTTGTCGACCCGGAAAAAGTAAAAAATAGTTTGTGCGGTGAACGGGTGATATTTACCGTGCCGCGACAGTTTTTTATTTTTGATTTGATCCATAACAATAATTAATAGACTTTTTTTAATCCTAAGTTCATAACAGCCGATTATGCTTTATTTAAAACTGATTTTTTGGTAAAAGAGTTTATCTTATCAGTGGATTTTGGGATTTTACACCGAACCGTGTACTGGTATAAAACGGGTGGGTTTTATATCAATACACCCGACAACATTTGGCGTCCTTGACAGGACAGTTTAAAATAAAATTAATCGTGTTTGTATTCGAGGGGGACAGAAAGTGTATTGACGATCACTGGACAAACTTTAGCGCGTTTCGCCTGTAGTTTTCGGTAAACGTGGGTTTTGACCAAGTTTGCAGAGAAAAAAAAAATGGATCAAAAGAAGAAACATCGTAAAGTACTTCGTACCACCTTCACAGACCCGGGAATGAGTTGCATAATCTTTTGGCAGCGCCGGGGGTGAGATAACATTAATAAAAGTTTCCTTGGATATATTACGTCAAAAAAAGTGAAGATCTCAGAAAAATTGATGATAAAAATCTACAGTCTTTTACTGAATGAGGATGCTAGTGAAGAAGATTTATTGGCAGAAATGGAGAGGGGATAGTTATACCAAGAAGTTTTCAGATCTGAACTTACAGTGCGAGGAACGGATGCAGTCAGTAGAGGAGGAGGTAGCTTCTAGGATATCTGGTAATACAAGTAGTGTAGACAACGGATACGGTAAGCGAAAATTTAAATTACCTACATTAGAGTTCAAAAAGTTTGACGGGAATTTTAAAAAACTGGTTGCCCTTTTGGTCACAATTTCAAAAAGTGCATCATGATTCGGATATAGACTTGAACGATAAAGTTGAATATTTGATTCAAGCTACTACGCCGGGTAGTAAAGCTAGGCAACTAGTGGATAGTTTCCCGCCACTGGAAGTAACTATGATAAAATTATTGACTGTCTTATTTCGCGTTTTGGTGGGATGACTTGCAGATCGAAGTTTATGTGCGAGAATTGCTTAAATTAGTAATAAATAATACTTCGTCTGGCAATAAATTGACCTCTCCTTGTTATACGATAAGTTAGAGATTCAGTTAAGGGTTTTTGGGAGACACTCGGTATTAAGCCGGACAAATACGGGCTATGTTGTTTCCTCTTGTTAAACCCTGCCTACCTTCAGATTTATTAAAAGTTTGGCAACGATTCCCGGGAAAGTATCGGGTCACAAGCTTCGATTAACACAGCTGGTTTTTTCCCATCGAAAATAGGCTCCAAAGTTTAATGTTGTTTTTGAAAAGGAGGCCGACAATGAGCAGCACATTTCTTTGGCGGTCGAGGGGTTTCGATTTACATGGTGATAAAACTGGGGATTGCAAACGTACTGGCCAGAGAATAAAGAAAAAAGAACACGAACTTAAGTTTCCTTCCGCAATGGGTTTGATAAATAATTCTCTTGTAACAAATAAATGTTTTTTTGCCAAAATTCACACGAGAGCAGCCAATGTTTTAAAGCTCAGAAATTAAGTTTTGAACAAAGAAAAAATATTTTGACAGAGAAAGGTGCATGTTTCCGCTGTCTTAAAATTGGACACCAATCTCGAAAATGTCACAGTCAGTTAAGTTGTTTGATTTGTCACAAATCACATGTACCTTTAATGTGCACAGAACTTCCAATGAAGCAAGTGGGAAAAAAAGAAGAAAAGCCGAAAGTAAATGATGGTACTGTTGTACCAAAAAAAGATCAGATGCTTGCTAATAGTGCTAACTCAAATGTTTTTTTGCAAACTCTGCGAATTGAATTACACTACTTAGGCAAGTCGCGAGTTGTACGTGTTTAATAAAACCGGATCTCAAAAAAAATATATTCTGGGAAAACTACGGAATTTTGGGTTATCCGTGTAAACGTCAAATTAATCTAGTTCATGGATTATTTGGAGGAAGCAAATTATCTCAAAACATGATTGCTACGATGTTAAAGTAATTCATAACAACTACAGTTGCACATTTGAAGCTCTAGATCAACCTGTTATATGCAGCGATATTTCTTCCGTATTTAAGGTTCCTGGATGGAAGAACTTAACACGCTAAATATAGAAATATAAGATTTGGGCGATACGTTCCCATAGAGATTTTGATAGGATCAGATATCGCAGGAAAGCTCTATAAAGGAAAAGGTACATTCTAAAATGTGGTTTGGTAGCTGTAGAAACCTTATTAGCTGGACTTTAATGGGAAGGTACCTTTAGATCGATCAAACGATAGGGACCGTAGCAGCTGTATCACTATTTTTAAGTAATGCCTCACTTAGTAATCTTTGGGAGTTAGACGTTTTGGGCATCAATGATCCAGCTGAAAGAAAGACGAGAGAAGAAACGGGCGTTAGCAGCACGTAAACTTTTTCTTGAAAGGTTTAATAGATTTCTAATGGACGATATGAAGTAAGACTGCCATGGCTTGAAGGACATCCGGCACTACCAAGTAATTATCAAATCGCTAAGAAGAGACTAGACAGCACGGTGAAGAAAATAACGAAAGAGGGATATCAGGAGGCCTACGACCAGATATTTAGAGAATGGTTGGACAAGGGATAATTGAAGGTTTTCGGGGGGAACAGCCAAATCAGGAAAGTCATTATTTACCCCCACAGGCCCGTTATCAAACCAAACAGCGTATCCACGAAAATTAGACCAGTCTTTGACGCTTCAGCTAAGGAGAGAAATAATCCTTCTTTAAACCAATATCTTGAAAAAGGGGTTAACTAATCGAATTAATCCCAGCTATTTTAATAAGATTTAGACATCAAGAAATTGGTGTAATCTCTGATATTCGAAAAAATTTTTACAGATTGGCATTAAAGCTGACAGAGATTTTTTGCTTCCTATGGATTGATAATGCAGGGAGGAGAAAAGGTTTACCGTCATTTCCGTGTTGTATTTGTAATAAGGGAGTAGTCCATTTTATAGGAGCTTGCTAGAGCATCATTTATCTCTGATGTTAAGAAAATGTTCTGAAGAACTGCTTGCTATTTCAGAAGACACAGTTATAAAATTTCAAATAGTTTTTACGTTGATAATTGTGTTACCAGTGTAGCTAAAAACAGGAACTGAGGAATTTCAAAAGAGGAGTCGAATAAAATAATGGCTGAAGGCAAGTTTGACCTCGAGGGTGGGAGTATACGGGCCAAGTACAGGATGATATCATTGACGCTTCTACCCAAGTTTTGGGGATAAAGTGGAATAAAATGGAGGATACTTTGTGCATAAACCTAGATGAGGAAAACGCAGATCAACTTCTTGGAAAACCAGTAACTAAAAGAGTGATACTCTCACAGGCACAACGTGTGTTTGATCCCATTGGGTATACCTGTCCTACAACGCTAATACCAAAGTTGTTATTACAGAAAACATGGAAAGAACAGCTGTCTTGGGACGCGCTGGTCGATCCTACAATAGAAACGCAATTTTGAAGTGGGTTAAAGAGCTTCCATATCTAGCAGCGATTAAAATTCCTAGATGCATACACGCTGGGCCAAAAGAAGCCGAAGAACTTACCTTGCATACGTTTTGTGACGCAAGTAAAAACGCATTTTCGGCAGTAATCTTTTAAGAGGTATCCGGAATGGACAAGTATTTGTACATATTTTAGCAGCTAAATCAAGAGTAGCACCGTTGAAGGCGTTATCAATACCTCGACTTGAGTTGATGGCTGCAGTTATTGCTGTTCGATTATATGCTACTGTTAGGGAAAACCTTAAAATTGATTTAGAAGAATATTTCTGGAGCGATTCTACAACAGTACTGTCTTGGATAAGAAGAGCTGATGAATGGACTACATTCGTTTGGAATCGGGTGACAGAAATTCGGAAATCATCCAATATCGAAAGATGGTATCACGTCCCAGGTATACTAAATCCGGCTGACCTTCCTTCCAGGGGCTGTTCTGCCAAGCAGCTTCTCGAGTCCAAATGGTGGGAGGGCCCGCAATGGCTTTATGAACATTCTGCATCGTGGCCTCGAGATGATCCCATTTGTGACGAGGAAGAAATAAACAAGGAAAAGAAAAAGAAACTGGTTACAGTTCTAATTAATAATGAGCAGAATGTCATGACCTTGGATGATAGGCACCTTAATTATTTTTCACAATATCTGAAGACGTTGCGAATGGTCGCATGGATTTATCGATTTATCCATAATACAAGGAACAAGGGTGAAAAACTAAGCGGGAGCTAACCTCAGAGGAAGTCGATGGAGCTGAAATATTGGTACTTAGACTGGTACAGCAAGAGTCATTTACGGACAAAAAGGATAAAAGATTGTGTGGAATGGATATTTTTAAGGACGAGCATGGATTAATTCGCTTGAAGTCCCGTGTTAGTAATAGGAACGATCATGAATATTTTCGCTTTCCAATAGTTTTACATGCCAAACATTTTTTGGTGAATAAACTATTATTTCGAGAACATGCCAGGTCGTGTCATGTTGGAACTCAAGGACTAATGAGTATTGTTCGCGAAGGATATTGGATTTTAGGCGGTCGACGCGCAATAAAATCTGCAATTGCTAAGTGTTGTCTGGGAAAAGACATAATGTGAAGTCATTCGAGACGAGTGCACCACCGTTGCTGATAGATCGTGTTCGGGACGCGGTAGCATTTGAAATAACCGGTGTAGATTTTGCGGGGCCTTTGTATCTAGCCACCGGAGAAAAGGCCTGATATGTCTATTTACTTGCGCCGTGTATCGAGCAGTACACCTCGAACTCTGTACTTCGTTATCAGTAGCTTGTTTCATGCGGGGGACGATTTATTGCCAGACAAGGTCGCCCGAAGACTATATTTAGTGACAATGGGAATTTAAATTTGTCGGAACCGAAAATGCGTTTTCTCAAGTGGGCTTTCAAAGAATAGTTGAGAATAGCAGTGCCGAGCGGACGGGGCGGTTCAACCCACCGACAGCTGCGTGGTGGGGCGGTTTTTGGGAACGGCTTGTAGGTATATTAAAACAACTATTGCGAAAAGTGTTGGGACGTGCTTCACTAAATTAGGAAAAAACTATTAACCGTCCTATGTGATTGTGAACCGGGTTTTAAATTCGCGACCACTCACCTGTTTCCCTTTATCAGATACCGGATTGCTACCTTTAACACCACAGATGTTCCCCTTTGAGATCAGATAGAAGATGGTGGTTTCCCGATTGTGATGCAGTGGATGGCAAAACTCTATGTAAAAGTTTTCACAGACAAAATTGTTGCGGATCGACAAAGATTTCGAAGTGAATATCTAGGCCGTTAAAGTTGTGGTCTAAGAAGAAACTTCAATCACCAAGTCAAAATCGGGGATGTAGTATTTGTAGAAAACGACCAAGAAAACGTGTCAATTGGCCCCTTGGTCGTGTAATCGATATTTTTCCTGGTAAAGATGGTCAGGTACGGCTAGTTAGGGGCGCTACAGAGAGGGGCGTTTTTGAGACCTATTCAACGTCTCTACCTGTTAGAGTGCCCAGCAGATACAGTTCAGCTGGCAGGCGAGACAGTAAGGGGGCAACCAACTATAGAGGGCTTCACTCAAAGGACGTTTGTGAAAATGAGAAAGTGACTACGGGCAAAAATGGGGGAATCGGGAGTGTCTGAAAGCAGAGTACCCGAAACGAAAGTGATTTTTACGAAGCGGGCGTACTGTTAAACCACCTGTGCGAGATAATGATTTGCGTTTTAATTTTTGCCTAGTTTTAGTTTCATAAAACTTTTTATTGTATTTCTGTTTAGATACTATTGTTTTGTTATTGAAGATATCTTGTTGATTTTGGGTGTCTCTGATAATTATGTGAGCCATGTTTACGTTTCGAAAAAATGCCCGTGGGGGAATGTCAGAGCCAGTTTATAATTATTGTTCAATTTTTATTTTAGCACCCCGTATGTTAAATTTAAAATATAAAAAAAAAGCCTTCCAAAAATCAAGTCAATTCGACTCAACTCTTTTTTGTCGGGCAAAACAGGATTCTTCCAGGGCAGGTCAGCTTTTTTTGGTGTTCGAATTTTTTGATAGCTATTTTTAGGAAAAATCGGCGAGTCGAAAGTAAGTTGTCGAGCCGGAAAGTGAAAATAGTTTGTGCGGTGAACGGGTGATATTTACTGTGCCGCGACAGTTTTTTTTATTTTTGATTGATCCATAACAATAATTAATAGACTTTTCTTAGTCCTAAGTTCATAACAGCCGATTATGCTTTATTTAAAACTGATTTTTTGGTAAATAGAAGTTTATCTTATCAGTGGACTTTGATTTTACACCGAACCGTGTACTTGGTATAAAACGGGTAGTTTTATATCAATATACCCGACAACAATGAGCTTTTCCTTTTCCATATGGAATTTTGTCATAATTCGTTGGATTTAATATATTTATTGACAAATATAAGGTACACTAAAAATCGAGACTTTTCATTAAGCGTACTATTGATGTTTTTTTTATGACTAAACAATTAAATGTAAGAAACAATGGATCATTTTGAACCTATTTCTGAATATGATGTTACTAACTAAACAGTTGTAGCTGCCTGCCTTCGTTTCCCAATAATTTCTTCTATTAGGGACTCTTGTATATCCTAAGAGCAATAATATACCAAAATAAACATACAATTCCTTGGGAGAAACACTAAAATTATGCTCTCCTTTGGAAACTGTGTATTTCCTTGATTCATCGCAAATAAATTGGACAAATTCCTCATCAAACAATGTTTTAAATAAGTCTACAGGTGCGAGTCCTTTTTCTTTTATTTCTTCACAAAAGTCTTTCTTTTTCTTGTGTTAAATCTAATTGTTCCCAAAGTCTACTTTTCTTTTTTTTTTCTTGCATAGTTCATGTCTAAATCTTTTTGCTAATGGCACGTTATTTTCGAGATTTGAGGAGTCTTCGGTGTTGTCTAAACGCAATCACTATCGGTGCCTACTGATTGAGTTATATCAACAACTTCGCAATCTTTAATTGAAATATTGTCCATGGGTTCCCTAAGGACACCTCTACCAACGTTACGAATATTAGAACTTAATTCTTCATCACTATTTGCGTCGTCCTAATCAGTATCTCCTCCATCATTAGATGGGTGTAGAATCAATTGAATTTTACTACATTTTTTACTTGTTCCGCCACTGGTGTCTGATCTTCTAACTCTTCTAATATGTTCAAGAGTTGCGCGTCTTTGAAATTAGATGAATTGATTACATGAATCAACTATGTCGGTGCGTTGTCCTTGACCAATTTTGGTATTAAAATTTCCCAATATAATAATAACACTATCGCTCTTTGACGTTTTCATTGTGGAATTAATTAAATCATATAAATTTTCCACTTCCATATCATACCTCTTCCCAGCAGTTGGGGCATAAACCTAAATAAGATTGATATTGAATGGTTTGCAGACCATTTGTAGTAAGTATATCTGGTTGGATATTGGTACAAAATTCTTGACATATTTTGTGTATTCCGATGAAACAAAGATGCTAACGCCACCTCGATGATTTTGGTCGTTGTCATCACTACCTGAGTAATATAGTGTGCTGTGCTCATATTGACATGATCCGCATGACCAACAGTGTTCACTTATACCCATTATGTATATTATGTTCATTCTCTTTATCTCTTGAACCAAATTATCGAGCTTTCCAGCTTGAAACAGGGTTTTCACGTTCCATGTACAGATGCGCAACTTTGATTTCACTATTTTGAGCCGGGGGATTCTTAGCACCCCTTGCCCATTCAAGGGCTGCCCGGGACTAGGGGCCGTCTTGTTTATGTTTCTCGCCATAGTGATTTCCTGGACAAAGATGATCAAGGTGGTTTCCCGTTGCCTTCCTTGATTTAATTTCAGCCGCCCAATCTGAGAACAGACGCTTTTGGTAGCCGCCCATTCTGGGTCAGACGCTACTTGGTTCGTCATATCTGACTATTCCTACTTGGTTTAGCCTGCAGGTCGATGCACTTGCCCGGGGTGTGATGCTCTATAAGAAAATAATTTTGTTTAACAATACGTTTAATTTTATTAACACCGGTGTCAAAATCAACGACATTTTTTAAATACGAATATTTATTAATATGCCTACTACTTATACCTATTGTCCACTAGTATCCATTGTATCTTCCGGTATTAATTTTAAAAAAGTAAAATATTTTCGCAACCGTCCCAGTTATGATTAAAAAAGTTACGGTTTTTAATACATTTCCTAATAAAATTAGTTAAAACCCTTATTGTCCATTTAAACAAAATTTAAGCATATTTTATAATTTAAGAATTAAACATGATTTTAAAAAAATATAAAGTTTTGAATTTTTTGAATAGTCATTATGTTCGTTTATTTTAAATAGTTGCAATAATAAATTAACAGGGTAAATAATTTGGGACAAAAAAAGGCATTTTAACTTCAAACAACAACTACACATATATCAATTATCGAAATTATCGAAATATATTCAATTATCGAAACAAAGGGTTTTAGATTAATACCATGCCCTATTAAGAAATAAACTTATTTCAAAAACCAAGTAAAATATCCTCATTAGCAAAGTTAAACGCGAAATTCCCAGTCATTTCAATCTTTTTGTTTACCCTTGTTGAAAAATACGTCTAGCAACATGAAAGCTATTTTTCCATAGCCATAAGAATGCTAACATTATTTTCTAAATTTTTATAAAATAATAGAAATCTAATTTTAACCAGTAAAATTCCTAAATAATCTGGACAACACCGCTCTACTAATATATAAATAGCTAAAGTAACAAAGCAATTCGAGCACATCCAATAAGAACACGTGATTCGTGCGCCAAAAAATATCTCCTTGGGATACTTAACCGACGAAAGGGAGAAGGGTAACGCGTCGAGAGAGTGCGAACCCCGCGCGCCAGGAGAAGATAGTTAGTAGGACAATTGGCCTGGTGAGTTAAGCTCATTGTCTGAAAGTTTCTCTGTTTCTTGCGATAGAAACGCAATGTTTCTCTAGCATTTTTGGGAAATGGCCGAAATGTTTTCCTAACTATTTGATAGAAAAATAATAGTTTTTCTATGGTAACAAAAATATTACTGTCTTTGTATTCTAGACCAAGAAATTTGGCTAGTACAATATCAATCTTTAAACAATTTATATCATAAGGTTTCGTATAAAAGAGTACATTTTTCTTAGCTAGTAAAGCTATTCTAAAAATTTCTCTGTGTCAATTATAAAGTGACATATTCTACGTAAGGTTTAAGGGTAACCAGAAATAAGGTGTGTGATGAAAGTGACGTAAAGAACTGTAGCAGGGCAGGCTGGAGTGGTGACTATAAAAGTGATTGGTGAATGGTACATTAGGAAAATAGCTGAATAGTCAAGGTAACATCTAAATTTTTTGATAATATAACTTGTCAATAATTTATACCAAGGGTCACAGGAGTGATAAGTGACACGGTGTGTCTCAAAAACTGTAAATAATTTCTAAATTTGACTAAAAATATTCTGACTTCTCTCTTATTATAAAACAATTTCTAGTTGTTTGGTAACGTCGTTATATATTTACGCTTTATAGACTACGTAGTCGTGAAGGCGATTCCGGTTTTTTAGTGAAATATAAATAATTTCCTCTGCTAAAATCAAGTGAATTTTTGAGCCAATTTTAGGTGCAAATTTTGTAACTTTTCTTTTTTTCATACTTTGTAAATTTAAGCCATTGATAAGATTGTGAACATATGGTATTGTCACTAGATAGTAAGTTATGTTTCAGATTTCCAAAACCTTGAGAAATTAATTTTAAGGCTGTCAGTGCCTATTTAAAAGGTAATTTCAATCTTTCACATTTTTTTTGGATTTATTTAATGTAAACTTGATTTCTTAAAATTTGTCAAGGTAAATTATACTCTTAAGTTATTGTATATATTTGTAGATATTGACTTGGTTTGCTGATACGCCCCATTGGTGTATTACGGTATATTCTGTGTAGTAGTTAATTGTATATTGTTTGTTAATAAACTTGTGTAAAGTTACTCTATTCGTTGTGTCTTAAATAACAATAGTCTTTTTACAGGGCATCCAAACCTTAATTTGCACTTATTGATTTAGTTCATCCTTAACCGACAGTAGATTTTGTCGGTAACTACTATTACTTTAAAGTTACTGAAAACATATTTAAATTGAAACCATTTAAAAAATAATATCTTGCATAAATTGCTGATATAGAGTAAAAAGTTTTGTATGAACTTTACCAGGTTCTTCAGCTTACCTGTTGCTACTGAATTTCTGGCCAATAGTTTCTTAACCCCCTGCGTATTTTCTAAATTATTTTTAATTTAACAAACCATTTTTTTATTTAATGTCATTATCAATCGGTAAGACAATTTTTTTAACCTAAGAGTTTGAGCCATGTTAGTAACCACAAGAGATATCTGACGTCACAGGCGCAAGGATTGATGCGTAAATTGTAAAAACAAACAAAAAAATATTTAATATATGAAAACTGATTTACTTCTTATTTTTTAACATAGTGTTATTAATATACTATTGTTTGTAAATAAACAGGCTTTTAATTCTTCCTTAGCCGCATATACGCATATATTCTATATGTATGACGGGTTCTACACAAACCAATAAATCTATAAAGCCTTTTAAATACTTTTTTTGTAACAACTATAATCAGATACCCAGAAAATCTACATTATCCAAATTTCTGTTTGAATTTAGTTATTAAAACTTTCTGTATTTTCGATAGCCACAAGTTATCCCTGGATACGATAGAAACAACTTTACAACTACACTTAAATTGGCTAATCCCTACAGCAGGAAATTTGCGAGATAGGAAATTTCGCTTTGCAGTAAAGGCAATCTTTAACACATTAATAACTTCTGGTCAGGAAGTTGTAAATTGTCTGAAAATGAAACTTTCGAGAAACTTGTGCCCAAGCGTTACATTACTTGGAACGAGGATGTAAAAGTCTAAATTATGGTGTTATGGTCCTTGTGCCTGCCTTCAGATTCGCCATTCTAGTATACTTTGGGGAGATAGAATAGATTTGGTAATATTATTTAAGTATTTTTGATGGTAATGCAACAATTGTAATAATAAAAATAGTGACTAAAAACGCAAAACATAAGATTCGATAAATTGTGGACAGTAAACAAAATTAGGAGACACATTCGAGCCAGTGGTTACGAAGTGCAGAACTACCAAAACCTCGAAGCAATATTAATAAAGTTTATAAATAATTTATAATAATGTACTTACAAATAATAAAATCACTAAATAATAAAAGCAAAAAAAGCCAAAAAGTAGGATAAAGCAAATATAGCATACCAGACTAAAAATGAAACATGGGTTTAAATATTATGGTTAACAAATACCTACCCATGATCTTCTTTCAGAATTATCAGCTGAAGTAGAAGTGACATTAGAGTTAGCAACGAAATGAATACCTTAAAACGTTAATTTTTACGCTTCCGCACTATAACTAGTTGCCGACAGACCTGCTGTCGACGAAATATGAACTACAAAGCAATAAGTGTAAATTAAGGTTAAGACCTCTGTAAAATGAATATTGCTAATTAAAACACGATAAATAGAGGAACTGTACAGAAGTTTTTATTTTTTTAAACTCTTACCCAACTTCTACTCCACAAAATATGGTGTGATACGCCAATGGAGCATATCAGCAACTCAAGACAATATATATATATATATATATATATATATATATATATATATATATATATATATATTTTATATATATATATATATATATATATATATATATATATATATATATATATATATATATATATATATATAAAAAAATTTTTATTTAAAATAAATTAAAAATATATAAAAATATTTTTTTTTCTAAAATTAATTTTTTTATAAAAAAAAATAATATTTAAATAAAATTTAAATATATATATATATATATATATATATATATATATATATATATATATATATATATATATATATATATATATATATATATATATATATATATATATATATATATATATATATATATATATATATATATATATATATATATATATATATATATATATATATATATATATATATATATATATATATATATATATATATATATATATAATTTAATGAAATACCTTTCCCTTGACAAATTTTTTGGTGATGAATTTACTTTAAAAAAATAGAAAGATAAGGTAAGGGGTCCAAGTAAGCTTTAAATAGCACTGATAGCATAAAATTAATTTGTCAAGAGTTTGGCAATCTTAAACATAACTTATTATCTAATCCAAATGTACACAAATTTATCAAGGGGTTTTTAGTTAGGAAGAACAGATTACAAATTTTGCCCTGGAAAGGGGCACAAAGATTTACTTTATTTCAGCAAGAAAATTGTTTATATTTTACCAAACCCCGAATCGCCCTTCGACGGCGGTGTCTATGAGGCGTAAATATCTAACGACATTAGGACACAATTAGACATTATTTTATAGCACTAGAAAAGTTCGTATATTTGAAGTTAAATTTAGGAATTATTTGCAGTTTTTTGGGACACCCCGTATCACTTGTTACTCTTGTGACACCCGGTAAAAATCATTGAGAAACTATATTATTAAAAAGTGTAGATGTGACTTTGACTATCCAGCTATTTCTTTAACATACCATTCACCATCACTTTTCTTTATCACTACTACAGCTAAATACTGCTCTGCTACTTTTCATTACATCACTTTAACAACACACCTTACTTTACTTTTGAACTTTGTGTAGAATGTGTCAATCTAAAATTGACACCGAGAACCATTTAGAGTAGCTTTACTAGCTGAAAAAAAATGTACACATCCGTACTAAACCATAGAAAACATTAGGATTTTTTTATCAACTATTCAATAGAACATTTCGGCAATTTGCCCAGAAATGCTAGAGAATTTTTACGTTCCTAACGCAATAAAAAAGAGAGACCTTTCAGACAAATTGATGCCCTGACCATGCCAATTGTCCTACTAAAATTCCTTCTTTTGGCGCACTTAAGCTACCCGACTCCCCCTCTGTCTCGCGTCGTCGGTAGCGTCGCCCTAAGGGCCCGGATTCCGACGCGTGAGCCTAGAGCTCTTACTGGTTGCGCCGTCATCACAAGTTCACGAAAGCATGTCCACGCGTTGGCGTTCTAGTATGCTATATTTAGATTGGTAATAAGGAATTTTACTGGTTTTAAAAAATCGACTTTTATTATTTATTAAAAAATTTGGCGTGCTTATGGCTATAGAAAAATAGCATCCATGCCAGCAACAATCATCTTCACTCATTTCTAAATTATGAGCGGCCAGGTTAGGTTATGATTAAGATTTCTTGACAAAATTTTTAAGAAATCTTAAATTTGTTTGTAATTTTTTCTACTTTTTAGACATCAGGTTGAATAAACTTAACGAATTATCAATTTTTATTTTTCAGAACATACAGGCTTACCCAATCTGAACTTAAGATTGTACAGGGTAAGTTTTTTAAAACCTGACATAGGCTATTACTTTTATTTAAACAGTTAGAGCATTAGTTTTAGAAGCAAAGTTATTTGAAATAACCCAATTATGAAAATCGCAAAATACTTTTACAATTCCAGTTTTTGCAACAAATTCAAAAAGGTATATTTTTAAAATGGCATCACTTTTTCATTACATTTAAATTTCAGATTTCAAAATTCTACAAAAAGTTATATACCATTTTTTTTTTTTTTGTTAAGTACCATTTTTAAAGAATTAGAAATAATTTGTTTTGCTATTTATTAAATGAGGAAATTGAGAGAAAAATAAAAAAGAAATTAGCAAAACACAAAATTTAACTCATTAGGTTATAAGGTTGGTAAAATTTTGTGTTTTTTGCCGCTATTTACCTTGTTTTAGTTTTTTCTCAATTTTCCTCATATAATAAATAGGTCAAAACCAAATTATTTTTGCCTGATGATAAATGAAGTTTTTGTAAAGAACTTTGAAAATGCGGTGTTGCCATTTTAAAAAATACCTTTTTTGAATTTGCTGCAAAAACTGGCAACGCTATAAAATATTTTTTTGTGAATTTTTTTAATTGGGTTATTTCAAACAACTTTGCTTCTAGAACTCATGCTCTAACTGTTCAAATAAAAGAAATAGCCTATGTCAGGTTTTAAAAACTTAACCCTGTATACGCTATACTACGGAGAAAAGGCTAAATACTTTAGATAAACTAGTTCTGGTTAGTTCTGATTGTGCTAATTTTGTCTTAAATTAATTAGCATGTTTAAATTCATTATTGCCACTATTTAAAATAAACATACCTACCTAATGACGTTTTAAAAAATCCAAACTTTATCACCCAAAGATAAAACCATTCTATGAAGGTGCAAAAGTGTCACCTGGCAGAAAACGCCAGCAGAAAAAAAAACTGATACTTGCACTTACGAGTTTAACAACTAGTAGGTGCAAGAAAAGACCTTTTTGCACGTATTGCATAAAACATTTTTGATAACAGTTATTACTTGAAAACTGTTGGAGATCCATCACTAATCGAAACGTTGTGTATCAATTAACAAATAAAGACAATCGAAGTCGAAAAATAATATTGTCGCGCCTTTCTCATACAGGGTTAAAAAAAATAGATCATTGTGTTAAGCTAGTCCGTCTTTGGCAAACTAAATAGAACAAGTGTGATTTAAAGAATTTATTTTAAGTATACTTACCTAGTTACCATCATTTTAAAAAATTACTAAATTACGCCT
>JAHBCN010007466.1:37500-43564 GCA_019359885.1 Listronotus oregonensis | reverse complement strand
TTGTTTAATAACACATTTTTAATTTAGAAAGCTTGCAGTGCTAAAACTTTTATATGCCGTACATGCCACAAAATGTGAAATTACTCTTTTCAGTTTCTTTAAAAGGAAGCCATACTAAGACCAGGCCATATTAGTATTGTGGACATAAAGAAAAGAAAAAACGCAAAGAGATACGGTATTGTTTGTTTTCTATGGCTATAAAGAGTTTTTGTTTGGAATTAATTTCGCTTTGTTCCCACGGGGTGCAAATAAAGCAAAAACCTTTTAAGTCTTATTTTAGATGTTTGTTTCTTAAAAAAAATATTTATGTTATGGATTTAAAGTGTCTAGAGCCAAAAAAAGGAAAAAATATATCAATTTCTTTGCATTTTAGATATTGTGTTAACCATACTTTACAAGGTGCTAGCATACCGTGCTGATGAGTGAATGACATCCTGTGCCTTAAACAGGTTTCTCCAACAGTGCCTCTGAGATACAGGGAGACCTCTCATAGTATCTAACCAGAATACTTATGGGTCAGTATTCTGGGGTATCTAGCCTTAGTGCGGTAATGCGGGGCTCTGCCGTGGTGAACTATTACTTCCCTAGCTCCAAACAGAAAGCGGACAGAACCACTTTCATAGGAAAAAAGTAACAAAGGTGCGCTCACCGAAACGGATAAATCCGTTTCGAGAGGTGCCACCCAAGGTCACAAGCAGACAAAGGTGCGGCGACCGAAACGGGTGAATCCGTTTTGAAAGGTGCCCCTGAAGTCACCGACGCCTGTTTCACGGGAAAGGGCTAATTAATAAACAACTTGACTTATTGATTTTTAATTGTTAAACGTTCGGTTGTGTTCAACCGTTTTCAAGTTATCCCCGAAAACTGGTACATCACTAACCGAAACGTTGTGTAACAATTAACAAATAAAGACAATGAAGTCCAAGATTCTAGTGTTATTGAAACCATTACATTGTCTAACACCTTCAAGGAAAAGGGCTAATTTATCCCGAACAAACAGGTACTTAGGAAGGGATCCCTAAATCCAAACAGAAGGCGGACAGAACCGCTTTTATAGGGAAAAGGGTTCCCTGGCTTTAAACAGAAAGCGGATAGGCCGTTTTCATAGGGTAAGGCCTCAGAAGGAACATCTGGTTCCTGTAACAAGGACCTGGTAGCTACCCACGTCACTAGACCAAGAGAGGAGGTCATGACGGATCTAATCGTCTGCTCGTCATACTCTCCAGGAGACAGAGACACCAGAACACATCAGAACACATATTGTGCTCGTGTCCGGTAGCGACACGAGTAAGAGGATATGTAAGAACTCTCTTCCAATCTGATATCGGATTCATTAAAAGTCTCATCCTATGGGGAAAAATATAAAAAGGTCTGAGCCACAATACACCGAGCGGTCGCAGTAGAGGGCGTAAAAAGTCCACTCACTTTAAACCTAACCTAACCTAAGAGATATCTGAGAAACTGAATATTAGAGTAGAGGGTACTATCGTCAGCAAAACTATAAATGTACTTGATTGTGGAAAAGAGAAGATCGTTGATGTAAAGAAGAAACAACGTGGGTGCCAGTTCTGAGCCCTGGGGCACCCCAGCATTAATTTGGTAGGTGCTGGAAGAATGACCATTTACAATAACTAATATACGTTGATTAGAGAGAAAACTGGAAAGCCAAGAACAAAGCTTGGGTGGCAGACCGTAGAAAGGAAAAATTTGTTAAGGATCAACATCGATCTGTGATTTACCCAAAAACTCAAGGGACTTATTCCAGTTTGCTGAAACAAAGGAAAGAAAATCAGCTGTGGATCTTTTTTGATGGAATCCATACAGTCTGTCATGTAAAATTTTGTGTTTTTTTAAATATCCTAAGATTTGGCAATTAATGAATTTTTCTACTACCTTACAATCAACTAAAAGAGACATTTTTACATTCTTTTTTGGGGGCAGGTTGCACACGTGCAGCTTTCCAGCTCTCCAGAAAAATGCCCCTGTCGTAAGAGATTTAAAAAGTAAGTTAGGATGGGTGCAAGCTCGGGAGCACATTTTTTTAAAACGATTGCTGGTATACCATCCAACCCAGACGATTTTTTAGTATCAAGAGAAGAAAGAATACGCTAGATGTGTTTGACTTTAAGAATAATATCGGACATTTTATGAGAAACAAGGGCAACTGTTAAAAGATGAAGATTAATAGAATGATCAAGGGTAGAATTGGCAGCAAATAGTTTGGAAATAGATTGGCTTTTTCTTTAAGGAACTTATTTCAATTCTGTATGAGATAAAGAAAAATATACTGTGGATATATTTTTTTAAAATTCATTCTGTTGGTTATGGCTACATTTTTGGTTTTGTCTCTTGGACTCGTTAACAAAAAAACGAAAAACCTCTTTTAATATAAAAGAATTTATTTTAAACATCACAACAGAAAACTTTTTTGGCCTAAAGTTTTTTTAAATAGGAAAAGTTTGATTATAAATAAGTACCAAAATGACTTAATTAAATCTGGCGCACGCAATAAATATATTTGAAATTATTTTTTTTATAGTTAACAATAAATTATCAGAAAAGGTTTTATCTTTTTTTTTTTAATAGTATGTCATTTATACGAACCTGTATATTTCCTGTTTAAAATACAAAACCTCGTAAGATTTTAATGCCAAGTTTTAGATTGAATTTTTTCCTTCATGACATATTTAGGAGATGAGAATCCCAGATTAAAAACAGCAGTACAACTTCTGAAAGCGGCAAGAACAAAACCACAAAAATAAAACAAAAACAAAATTGCCAGCTGAATTTGCCGCGTGTCTTAAAGATTAATTCATGAGATACAAAAAAGGGACAAATTATCTTGAGAATCTTGAGTGTTTTTGTTGGTAAGAATCTTGAGTAAATGCTTATACTGGTTATATGAGCAAATTACTCGAGAGGGTCTTTCGTCAATAAAATAAAAGTGGATACCATCATTCTGAAACCCATTGTGATTATTTTAGTCTACCATAGGATTATTTTTAGCACATAATAAAACAGTATATGACAGATACAGGGTGTTATAAAATCAAGTATATTACATATTTGGGTATCCGATAACTTTCTTTATTTTAGGGAATAAAAAAGAGTTAGGCTAAAAAATGTTGGTTTTATAATTATATGAAAGACGAGCATCAAATATATATTATATATATATATATATATATATATATATATATATATATATATATATATATATATATATATATATATATATATATATATATATATAAAATTTTTTTTTCAAAAAAGGTTTTAATTTTGGGAAAAAATTTTTTTTATTTTTTTTATTTTATAAAAAAATTAAACCGGATAAAATTTTTTTTTTTAAAAAAAAATTTAAAGTAATTTATATGAAAATTTAAAATTTTTATCGGGCTTCAAAAAATTGAAAAATAAAATTTAGTAAAGGGATTTTTGTTTTATTTTTTATAAAAGTTGGGAAAAAAGTTAAAACCCCTTATGGAAAAATTGGTTCCCAAAAAAAGATTTTTTTATAAATTTTAAAAAAATTTTTTAATTTTTTGGTATAAATTTTTTTTAAAATTAATTTAAAATTAAATTTAAAAAATTTTTATTTTTTCTTTAAAAAAATTTAAAAAATTGGGAAAAAAAATTTTAAACTCAAAAAAAATACTTAAAAAAGTTTTTTTTAAAAACTTTTCAAAAAAAGGGCCATTTTTGAAAATCCCAAAAAAAAATTAAATTTTAATTCAAATAAAGCCAAAATTTTCACCGGCTAAAGGAAGTTCGTTTTTTCCCTTTAAAATGTTTAATTAAGATATTTTTGTTTGAACTTTTTTTTTAAACAATTTTTCTATACATTTTAAAAAAATTTCCCTTTTCCTTTTTACCTTTTAATTTTTTCAAATTTTTAACCCGTAAAAAAGAAAGTTTTATCCCCCAATCTAAGGTCACTTTTTATATAAAAACTTTTGAAAAATTTTAAAAAAGGTTTTCCATTTAAACCTTTTGAATCCGTACGTAACTTTTTAATTTTTGATAAAGACGAAAAAGCTAGTCCTTTAAAAAAATTTCAGTCCTTAGAATAAGATTGGGATAGAAAATTTAACAAATTTTATACGCGGTATTCAGAAAATTAAAAAAACTTATATGGTTCAAGAGTAAAGTATTTATTTGAGAAGATATGGAAATAAGTTATAGGAAAATTTGTTAAATAAAAGATAGTTCCTAATATAATTTTCAAAAATCGGCCTACTTTTATTAATTTGTGATGAAAATTATTTTAATATTAACTTATTTCAAATTAACAACTCATTATTGTACTAGTAGGTGTTGATAGTGACAAGCTTTATTGACACTTTGCTTTTACAATCTTACCTAAGAAGTAGCAAAATCAAAATAAAAAGTATTCCTCTTCAACACCTTTTCCGACATACTGTTTTTATATATATATATATATATTATATATATATATATATATATATATATATATATAATATTAAAAAAAAAATCATACATTATTAGAACAAATCAGGTAAAAGAAATTGATTATAATAGCAAAAACTTAAGACCGTGTAAGATAATACCTACTTGAAAAAAAAGGTTGGAGTTCATTGAATTTTATCATTATTTACCCTTATTTTGTACTTTTAGAAGTCATATATTTATAAAAATTAAGCAAGCTAGGCCTGGTTAGTTCTAGTTAATAAAAGCTTCTAGAAGGTCAGAATGCATATTTTTAATTTATTAAAAATATCTCTATGGCTGCGATAAAACATTTTACAAACGCTAAGTAGGTGTTTTTTAAATAACCGATTTATAATACCTTGAAAAGTGAACTTTCAATGTTTCTTGCGCTGATGCTTGAACATTCCTTAATTTCAACCCATTGTAACACTTAACTTTCAGCATTTTTTGCCTATGTCATTATAAGATAATAAAATATAGCTTTAAAGCTATATTTTGTGTTGATTATTTTATTTTTGGCCTGAACTAGACCTTTATATTTCGTTCCCCTGCCTCTTCATAATATATAAAACAAAAGTGGGGTTCTTGGGGCAAATAGGATTCTTAACAGAAAGAAAAATCCAAAATCGTGGTGGTACTATTACTAAGGTTGGTTGCTTTCAAAGAATAAAGTCTCCAATTTTTTATATTTTTGATTCTTGAATAAAAAATATTTTCTGCAATATTCATTATTCTTTTGTCCAACACTCTCGCTCTATGATGAGTTATAATAATTTAAAGAAGTATCACATATTTGTATTTAGAATGTGATTTAAAGAAAAGAAATGAAAAAACATACAGGATATCCTATTTAAAAAACTAAAGTCCTTTTTATTTCCAATTATATGGAAAATTAAATAAAATTTGGCTACTTGTCAAACATGCATTTTTCTGCCCTATACAAATATCAAAATTTAAATTCGTTAATATCGTTGAAATCCATAATTTGCTGACTTTAGTATATTTTTAAGGAATTTGTTATTAAAATAACTCCCATTTTTGGTTCAAATTTTTTTTTTTGTGGATTTATAACCAAACAAGTGTTCTACGTAATTCTAACTTTAAAAACTATTTGTATGTTTGTACTTAAAAAAAAATAATAATTTTTGCATATGAACTATAGTTCATTTCCCCGCCGAGACAAGTCTACAAGACTAGACAAAAAGGCTGTTTTGAAGTAAAAAAATTTCTTATTCATTACTTACCTTTATGTTAGGTTGACTTGATTGGGGTTACAAAACCCCTCCAAATAGTCTCAGATTCCAAAAGTAGGGGTTGTCAACATTATGAATGTCCGTAAGAATCTTGCATGGTGTTGTCCTGGAAAGGGACTTCGCAAGATTTCCGGATGCCTGTTACACCGGTTTGGACACAAATATTCCTGTTCCCCTACTTCTACAGGTATTTGTTGCTTCCATTTCTACGTTAAATGCTGCGTTTTCGAATTCAGGTATGCAACGGCTTGAAATAAAAGAATTGGGTGAAAAATAAAAAATTAGTTATTTTTTTATAACTGTTTACAATTACTGACTGAAGAGAAGGTCTAGGTTCTAAAGAAAAAAGTTAATTAAGA
>JAHBCN010007466.1:0-27500 GCA_019359885.1 Listronotus oregonensis | reverse complement strand
ATTGGTTAGATTGTTTTTGCACAGTTGCATTTCAATTACATTCGGAAAACAGACAGTTTTGTGACTTATAGCCATAAAGTCTAGAATATTAGATAATTCATTTTTGTTGCACTTATACTCAGATCTCAAGCTTTTAAACGTCTTTTTAAAAATAAAAATCGGATGATTTTGGTGCCATAATAGTTTAACTTATGGATGTTTTTGCCTAAAAACACATTGACGTGGATTTTTAGTGGAAACATGAACTGAATATATGGTTCTAAAGTACTCGAAAAGACAAAAAGAGAGAGAAAGAAAAAGACAGTCAAAATCGTCAATCAGTCGATTGGTCGCCAAGGTACAAGCTTTTAAAATTGACAAAGAAGAGCAATTATCAACTTTTTGCACATGGATTATATGAAACTGTCTTATTTTCACCTATATTTTACTAATAAAATATATTTGGGGCAAAAAAATCACATCTTTTTAAACCAATGATAAAAAATTAAAACTTTAAACAATTGCTTAGAGCGCCCAAATATGTAAAAAAAATGAATGTCTAAATTTTATACTCTGGACTCGACCTAATTTGCAAAACTGTCAATTGTTGCAAAAGAAATTGGATTGCAAAACTACGGGGCAAAAACTAGAGAATTAAAAACGAAATTTGGCATTATGTTTGACCATAGCAGGAAGTTTTTTTGGCTAAATATGAAGACTCTTAGAGAAATCTAAAGGATCTAAAAAATGAAGTAAAAAATTTTTTTTTTTTGTTTATTTCTACTTTGGAACAAGCGCAATGCATTTTACGGCTTCTAATTAATCATTAAAATCCTTTTATAACGGGTACTGTCATCAGCAAAATCACAAAAGGGATTACTAAGGAAGAGAGAACATATATAATCTAAAGAAAGAAGAAAGTTGGTGTCAGTAATAAGTATTGGTTTAGTCAAAGCTAAAAGCGAGAGCGTTTATCACATCACATATTAATCGATTAAAAAGAATACCATAGATCCAAGCACAAAGTTTAGATGGTAAGACGTTTATTCAAGAGCACGTTATGCCAAACCGAGTTAGAGGCATAGGGTTACTTACACCTAAGAGGCTCAAAAGACCTGTTCCAGTTGTGTAAAATAAGGGAAAGAAGATATACAGTAGAACCCCGATTATCCGTGCTCTACGAGACCGGACGATGCACGGATAATTGAAAGCACGGATAATCCGAACATTTATTTCTTACATATTATATACATATTTATGTACACTATCAATAAGATACAGAAAAAAATGGATCTCATAATTTTAAATTCATTTTTAAATTGCTTAAAAAAAAATACATAAGAAAATAAAAAACAGAATTCTACAGAAGTAAACTTTTAAACATACTTATTAAAAAATCTCTTAACTTGCATTTACATAAGGCGGATATAAATTATAGGTAGCTATGCTTTTGGAAACAAGTCGTATTCGGAGCAAGTTTTCAATGTTAACAAGGTCAGAAGATTTTCGTTGCTCAAAATAGTTGCATTGCAAACTAATGCAGTTAGTTCAGTTATGATCGTTTCTTCATCATCAGATTTAATGATGCTTTCATCTTTCTCTAGCATCATTATTTTGTAAACAGCTCTTTTAAAAGTCATTTCTTTCACTCAATTCCAAGCATTTCTAACTGTAAAAACTGTATCTTTGATCGTGAACGGATTTCCAAAACTTCATCCAACATAAGTTCTTTTTGATAGGGGCAATTTTTCAATAATGGACGGATAATCCGCCACCCGGATAAACCGCGCACGGATAACGGGCTCTACTGTACTAAATATTTTGTATTGGATTTCGTATCGTTTGTCAAGTAAAAAATTTGTTTCCTCAAATATTTAAAAAATACGGTTTTTGTAGGAGGGGTATTCAGCTTACTACACTAAGGACTGTATAAATGAGATTCTTTTAAGTCGTGGCTAACAGATTTATTACTTAGTTTTAAAACACATTTCTAGTGTTGTAAATGAAAATATCTCCAGTGGAAATATTTCCATGGACACTGTGTATCAGCCAAATGGAATAAATTCGCTAATAAATAAATGGAGGCGTGTTTGAAAAAACACTCGGACACTATCAGTATTTTTGGTTGCGCATTTTTTCCAGTAAAAACTTTTTATACAGGGTGTTGCATCTAACAGTGGCCAATACTAACTTTCCTAATTTAAATGCAACGCCCTGTATATTATTAAATTTTTGGATTCTTCACAATATTCTAGACATATTTCATGTACAATGTCCTATCCCTATCTTTGACTGTTTCGGATATATTAGGTGCATTTAGATTTTTTGTATTTGCATGATTGCCACTTACTTAAGGGTTACTCTGTGGGAATATACCTACTAGCGAACAAGCATGCGAGAGAGAAAGAAGAATAGAGCGGAGAGGTATAACCTCTCTCTCTCTTTCTTGATTTGTCGGCGGTGTATATACCCCTCCCACCAATCAATCAGCACGCGGAGCGAGAGAAAAATATTATTAATTTATTCTTCTTTCTCTCTCGCACGCTTGTTCGCACATCCGAGCAAGCAAGACTGCCTCTAGTAGGTATATGCACGAAAAGTAACCCTCAAGAAAGTGGCAAGCATACAAAGGCAATAAATGCAATACATCTAAAAATGCTTAATATTTCCGAAACTGTTAAATATAGGTATAGAACATTGTACACAGAATATGTCCAGAATGTTTTAAATAAACCAAAAATTAAATAATATACAGGGTGTTGCATTTAAATTAAGAAAGTTAATATTAGCCACAGTTACATGACACACCTTATATTATTAGTTTTAGCTGACAAAAATGCGCAATTAAAAATACCAATCGACATGTTCAAGCATTTTTTGGAATACGCCCCTATTCATTTATTATTGAATTTATTCCATTTGGCTGATACACACTGGAAATGGAAATATTGGAAATTTTTAAACGTGTCTCGGAAATATTGGATATTTTGGAAATATCAGAAAAAAATAAAAATGCGTTTTAAACCATCAAACCAAAAATTTCCATATATTTCTTATACTTTTGTGCAGTACAAATTTCACACAAAAATATTTTCTAAGAAAGTACCATATTATTACGATTCCGAATAATAAAATCTAGATCTCGGGAATTCACCGATTATTGCTTGCTGACTATTGCTTGCTTTAGAAGAATTGGAATTGCACCCCCATAAAGGCGGCGTTGACTCTAAATACAATATTCAAGGTGTGGATATATCGATGAAGATATGCCTCTTGATCAAGTTGCACAGTTTGTCTCGTGGTCGTGTGAAACTACTTTTTTAGGAATTTCACTGTTTTCTTTGTATTTTTAATACTTACATTTTTATTTATATTAATGATGTTTGCGTTCTAACTTTTGGATGACAATACCACTCATGTTTAAATAACCCCATTAAATGTCAAAAATCGCCATTTGCTATTGGATAAAAGGGAAAAAGTTACTGGCAAAAAAAAATCGATAAGTTTGTTCTATTAGTCGTGTCATTCATTGAAACATCAGTAGCGACTATATTTTATATAGTTGATAATTATTATTTTGCCTTTAACTTAGTTTTATTCGCGCAATTGTCTTACCAAATACCATTCGTACTTAGATTTTGAGCTAGATATTATTTGCCTGGTTTTGAATACTTCGGAAATTTAACTCGTTTCTTAAAATCCAATAACCTATGATAAACTTTCATTAAATGTTTAGTTTTTTAAGTTCTGTAGTTTTTATTTTTATATTTCCAATATTTTCATATATTGTCAAAGTTTCTAATATATTTTCGGAAATATTTCCAAATATATATTTCCGAAAATTTTCCATTACTACACATTTCTGAAAGGACAATTCATAAAGTCCATCGAATACTGCTAGGTTAATGATGTTTCCTTTACTCACTTAGCGGCATCTTTTATTATATATTATTTCTTGCTTATTAAATAAAACAAAGTTTGTTCATATTCTCTCCGACGTTTTTTGCTGCACTTGCATTCCTATTTAATCATAATCCCATTAACATGGAACGCAACGCAGTGCGATTTCGCAAAAGGAGACCGCATGGCGCGCTGCGAGAATGTTGAACTGCCAGTTTATTATACAGACGTCGAACCGCACCGTAGTATTTAATTAATAATATTTTCTTGATCTAACTTTCATTGGCGTGTTAAAACAAATAAAGTTATAACATTTTAAATAATTGCTTTTTGTATTTGTGGTCAGTGCCCACCTATTTCCTTAAATAAGTTAAATCTTCATATACAATAGGAACTCTTTGCCAAAGAGTTTGTTCCAAAATCTACTCTCGATTTTCCTATTTATTTTTCCCTTTCAACATTTGTTTTTGTTTATTGCTAAATGTCAAAATTATATTAAAAGTTAAACAGTTTAAGCATATTTGTCCGAGAGCTGGCAGACATTTTAGAGTAGATATTTGAGGTACTATGAAAACTTGTACAATGTGGTTCTTTTATAATATCTAAACACAAAAACGCAGACCAAGCTAAAGGGTGGCGGGGCTAAACCGGCATTTTGAGATTTTAACAGCAATAATTATATGTATAATCAAAGAGACAGATCATTCCGCCAAAACATTCTACCTGATGCCAGGTGATCAATAATTTAATTAGTTTTGTATAAATTTCTACTTCATCTTGAATTACGTCTTTCTGCTGAGACAGCAGCCGATAGACCCTCTCTCTTGTACTTTAACTTAGTCATACCGCTGTTCACTCGCACTTATGTATTACGCTCTTGATCACCTGACAGGGAAATGTTTCGACAAAATGATCTATTACCTTGACAAAAGTTTCCTTTGTATATAAATATTGCTCTGTTAAAAATTTTAAAGTGCCGGTTTAGCCCCGCTACTCTTTAGCCAGGTCTGATTTTGTGTTTAAATATTATAAAAGAACCATTGTATAAGTTTTTATAGTGTCTCAACTATCTACTCTAAAATGTCTATCAGCTTTCCTACTATACCTTTCCTCTTTACATAGCAATACATCATCCGGGCTAGATCGCATACAGGCAATCGGTAAAAACAAATATCTTTCTGAAGTTGTATCTGTGGTAACTCGTCTGTCTCGGATTATTTAAGGCAAAGGTGTTTTTCCGCACATCTGGAAGGCAGCTGGTGTACCACCTTCTTTTAAAAAATAGTCCAAAACTTATAATTATATACTTTTGGATGTTTACTAGGTAATAAAGGGATGTCTCAGTTCCAAAATTAAAAACATTTGGAAAAGCTTAAAAAACAACTTATCCGTCGGGAAACCGACAACCAATTTAAGAGATATATTTTTATTTTTAACAAAATCAGGCTCGTTAGTGCAGAACGTCATTATGACCTTTTCCATTTAGAACTCTTTAATATTTTAAGATTAAATAGTTATCTTTCGAGAACTCAAAAAAGCTAATTATAGCTATTGAAAATGTAAATAATCTTCAAACCCAAATTTATTTAAGTTTCACATACAAAATTATAGAATATCTCAGAGCAATTTTTTAACATGCAACATATATGTTTAAAAATTGTTGTTATAATGGAACAAATAATAGATATATTTATTATGACAGGTAGATTTATGATTTTTAAAAACAAGAAAGTTACCACCCTTCTTGTTTTTGTGTTTTCTTAATTAATTACCTTATCTAATTAATTTGCATTAGCAATCAGGGCCGGAATTAACTTTTTTCCGCCCATAGGCCAATATATTTTTGCCGCCCTAATATGTCAATATTTTTTGAATACCAGAACGAAAAAATTATCATTAAAATAATGTAAACTTCACTAGTAATTCTTATAATAATTTAGTAAACAAATTTAACAAAAGTAAATCATGCAGAAAATTAAATAACAATTCTTTAAAACAAACAAATTTTATGATATAAAAACAAAATATAAATTAAAATGGTAAGACAAATAAGCCTTTTTTACTTTATATTATTTAATTATAGATAAAACCCTATACCAACATTTTTCTTCCAACCTTTTTTTCTGCAAAATCATTAATTATATCATTAAAATTTACAATTACAATTTTTTAAATTAATCGTAAATTTGCCGCCTATAATATTTGCCGCCCTAGGCTTCAGCCTACTCAGCCTTTGCGTATATCCACCCCTGTTAGCAATAAGCATAGGTAACCAAGATTAATTCAAATTAACACAAATTAAAGGTAGGCAGGTTTCTTCACGTAATATTATAAACGCATTTTCTTTTATTTTACGTTTTTTTGAAGAACTTTCTTATTGTCTAAAATTTTCTGATCAGATAGGAATTATGGTAAAAATAAATTTGTACAAAGTCTATTTCGATTTTGTTATAAATTTGGTTGTTGGAATTTAAGAAAACAATTATTTATAGTTATACATTCCGGGCTTATCCAATAAATAAACAATATATTTTACATTAATATTGTGTTTAAAACATAAAATACTGTTAGATCTTAAATAAAAAAGAAAAAAAACAGTATCTTATAATTGAAATACATACAAGGAATGTTATTTATAAACCTATATGTAAATATGATGAGTTTTATATGGGTAAAATTTCGGGACCATTAGCAAGACATAAAACAAAACATTAAACTTCATTAAAAACACATATTTCCGTACAAAAAATTTTCGAAATAATTTTATAATAATAATAATAATACAATAAGCTAGAAGGCTTCTAGCATTTTAGCAAAGAAAATTTCTTGAAGGTAAGAAAAAAAAAAATCATTTATATTATAAAATAAAAATAACTAGGTAACTTCAATTACTGCTAAACTACACAAGGAAAGTTTCTGAAACTGCAGAGACTTCCTGTCTGGGAGTTACTGGAGCAATAAAAACTTGCCCAACAGCAGCTCTGGAGACAATGTTGAACCTCCTTCCCCTGCACCTGCATAAAGGGACGATACTGAGTGCCCCGAGTAATCCAGCCAAAATATAAAGTCGGAGACCTGACGGTCACTTAAAATTTTGGAAAAAATCAATATTGAAGCTCTGACCAAATCCACGGACATGATCCTTAATGGGGCTTCCAGCGCTCTTTTAAGGGTATTCAAGACCGCCAAACTATGAGTGTGAGTGCACAAAGCATGAAAGGTACTTGTCTGGTTCACTGATGGTTTTAAGATGGGCAGATTTTCTTAACTGTTAGACTATCAAAATCTCTCGGAAAGGCTCCCCCATTTCCAAGTTGAAACCCATGCCATTGACATTTGCGCTTCTGAATGTGCCAAAAAGGCCTTAGGCGCAACCTATATATTTTTGGAAGCCAGGCTGCAACTTTTATTTTTTTCAAAGCGGCCTGGGAATCCGACAATCACAAACCCCAACGGCAAACAAACGAGTTACTCTGGGGGGTAAACAAGGAGAACAAAAAATTGCCGATCACCCCCAAGGAAGGGACGGCCATTTTGGGGGGGCCCCTTCTGTGGCCCCAAAACCACCTCTCGAGGAACTCAGAACAGGGGAAAAAAAGTAAAAAAAGACTTACGGAACAACACCCCAGGAAAAGGCAGGAAAAATTTATTTTGCATTACCTAAGTACAAAAGAAGCTACTGGAATTAAAAATAAAAACTTAAACCTTACCGACTTCCTAACAGGACTTGGCCCTTAGGTATCACCTAAAAAAAAAAGGGGAAAGACTGGGATAAAAAATGTGGTTTTGTCCAATAACTTTTAAAATTTTCAGCTTACCCAATTGAATTTAAAAGTTGGAATTCCGGGCATAAACAAGAAATATTCAAAAAACCTTTAGGTCGAAGGAAGGGGGCCAAACCAGGCCCGGGGCATTACAAAAATAAATACCATTTAAAACCGAACCTTTCTTAAGGGGCAAAAAGAAAAAAATTAAAAACTTGAATTTTGTTTAAAAAAAACAAATTTAAACAAATGGATTTTGAAAGGTTGACAAAAATGGTTCAAAACACAAAAAGGATTCTCGTCTTTAGAATTAATAACAATTTCGGTTATTGATTACCCCGAAAAAAAGTAATAAAAACACTTAAATTTCCCAAAAATTAAACATTAATAAAAAAAAAGTTTTTTGGGGTTTGGAATAAATTTTATCTTTAAAAAAAATTTTTTTGTTATTAACAATTTTTAAACATTTCTAGGGCACAAAAAAAATTTTTAAAAAAAATTTTTTTTTTTGAAATCGGAAAGATTTGGGGAAATATAAAAATTTAACTCTTTTATTTTTAGGGTGATTAAAAACATGTTTAAGGGAGATTCTTCGGTCAAAATTAAACAAGAAATTATATAAACAAATTTTAAAACGACCCCGTAACTTAAGGGTCACAGGAAAAAAAAAAGGGTGATTCAAAAAACATCGTTTAAGGGGAGATTCTTCGGTCAAAAATTAAACAAAAAAATTTATAAACAAATTTTAAAACGACCCCATTGAACTTAGGGTCTGACAGGAAAAATTTCAAAAACATCGTTTAGGGAAATTCTTCGGTCAAAAATTAAACAGAAATTATATAAACAAATTTTTAAAACGACCCCATTGTAAAAGGGGTCTGACAGGAAAAAAAGGGGATTCAAAAAAACGTTTAAGGGAATTCTTCGGTCAAAAATTAAACAAGAAATTATATAAACAAATTTTAAAACGACCCCATTGTAACTTAAGGGTCTGACAGGAAAAAAAGGGTAATTCAAAAACATCGTTTAAGGGGAGATTCTTCGGTCAAAAATTAAACAAGAAATTATATAAACAAATTTTAAAACGACCCCATTGTAACTAAAGGGTCTGCAGGAAAAAAAAAAGAATTGGGATGTTTCCGAAAATTTATTGTTTTGTTTTTTTAAAGGATTGTTTAGTTTTAATGAAACTTGATACAGTTAGAAAATTGATCGAAGTATCCTTTGATGATAAAGGCTTTTTTCTATTGTGGAGCAGTGGCGTAGTTTTAGAGAATTTTATTTACTTTTTTACAATTATTTCTTTATACCTATTTAAGTATTATTATCATTGATAATTTTTGCTTAGTTTAACAAACAAAAAGACACTTTTGAATTGACTTGATAAACTTAAACGATTTCAAAATATTCTTATAAAAAAAATGCGTTGTACGAAAAAGGTAACAGGTTTTTTAAAGTAATAAAAATAATAATTTTTACAAAGAATAAATGAAAATCAAGTGCATGTATCAGTATTAGATTTAAATTAGAATATCTCGAAAGGAAAATCCCAATTGTTTTTTTCGCACTCTGTATCTTAAAACATTTTTGTCTTGCTTTTGGCCAAATCATCTCCTATTTAGCGATGGCGGATTTTTTTAATTACCCTGTATCCTGATATTTCCATGTATTCTTGCTAAACCAGACGAACATATGATATTATTATTATTTCTTGTTCATTCTCGTATTGGGATATTGTTTTTAAATTAAGTAAGTTGTTGTATGAAAGTTGACTTAATATCTTACCTGCGGTCTACCAAAATCATCATAGCACCTACTCTCCTTCTTTGCTCCAATTACAGGTGTATGATCATATTCATGTTGAGCATAAGTAAATCCCAAACACGTGGTTAATAATAACTTCACAATAATAACAGACATTTTATTTATCACTTGTATCTTAGTCTTAAAAAGTTTTAGTTTTTTAAAACATTATTTTTAGTTAATTAGTTCTCGTCAGCAGGTATTTTGAGCACTAGTAATAAAATTATATAACAATTATTTTATGTACCTAAATCACAAACAAAGTATTCAAAAATTTTTTACGACCTTTTCGTTTGTCCCGGGTTTAAAAGAAAAACGCCCCAATAAACGGAAATATTTTGAGCCAGCAGATATCGAGATGCGGTTTCATTTTGATTAGGAGGTCCCAAAAAAACAAATCTAAAGTTTGGGTTTCCATTTTTGAAAAAATGCCCTGGGCCGGAAAATGTATTTTCCAATTGCATCATTCTTTCACCATTATAGGAACGCTTGCAAACTCCCGGGAAAAAACGCTCGGACATCCTTCTCGGGAGTTTTCGGAACTTTAAAAATTTCCCTTCTGGCATTAGAATTACCCGGGTGTGCTTAGGGGTGGCTCTGTGGAGTATCAGGGGGTAATGGAGGAGAAATGGCAGCCCTGCCTGAAAATCGCTCCCAAAATCGTTACTCGGGGGTTTTGGGGCTGCCGAACTCGATTCTTGCATTAGAATTACCCCGGGGTTTTCCTCGGGGGGGGCTCTGTGGGGGTTTGGGGGTGAATTGGGAGAAAAAGACAGCATGCCTAAAAATCGCTCCAAACTCGTGCATCCGGGATTGCCCTGGCATCTCAAATCAAAAAAGGGAAAACCCCAATAGGGCCGAAAATTGTGACGAGGAAGAAAATGAAGAAGGGAAAAAAATGAGGAGGAAGAAGATGAAGACGGGAAAAGAGGAAGAAGAGTTTGAACAAGTTTTAATATTTAGGTTAAAATTAATTTTCTAATGAAAAATTCAAGATTGGAAAAAACTTCTTTTTTGTTATTTGAAAAAAGTTTTATTTTATAATTTGTGTTTTTTCATTTTCCCCTTTTCCTTTTCCCACAGGCCGCACGAGCGCCCCGGAGTCAAATTTTCCAGGTGAATTCAGTAAAACCCCTAATCGTTTTTGGGCGATTTTCAGGCAAACTCCTTTTTCCCCCCCAATTACGGAAAACCCCCCGAGCCCCCGGGGGGAATTTAATGCCAAATCGGTTTGGCAGTTCCCAAAACCCGAGGTAATCAATTTCCGACGTTTTTTCCAGTTTGCAGTCTTTCCCTATAATGGTCCCAATTGATGCAATTGGAAAATGCATTTTCCCGGCCCAGAAGGCTTTTTTTTAAAAAAATGCATGAACCGCTTCTAAGCCCTTTCTGGGCCTTCCTGAACCAATGCAGAAAACCGCATCTCGATATCTTCTGGCTCAAAATATTTCCGCTATTTTTCGTAACTTCCCTGGACTATATAGAATTATTTATTATAAATGGACACTCCTTATATCTTGTTTATTTGATGAAATAGAAAACTCGACAAATATAAATTAAAAGACCGTCAGCATAGTTTTACCAAGAAAAGGTAAAATAGATACATGTAAAATTTAGTTCTCAGACTCTAGTTTAGCGACATATCCCTACATCCAAGTTTCCTACAAAGTAAAAGCAGCAAATTTTCCAGAAGAATTGGTAATGTGTAGGGCAAAAAATAAGATAACATGCACTGAACACTAGACAAGTTTTATGGGCGCAAATTTTAAATGTCGGCAAACCTTTGGATAATCCTAGGAAATTAAATGGGAAATAATTTTTTTAAATAGTTTTTAAAGGTGTATTCTGCATAATGGTGGAATATAACTCTGCACATTTGCTGAAGTAGTAATTACTTTGTTCTGATTTTTTTAGTTAAATTAACTTATCATATTTACTTATTAAACAGCCCCACAAAAAAACTTGACCATGGTATCTTAATGTTATTGAGGTCGCTGAATCAGAGTCCGGGGTTAGCTTGACCCCATCAGGTCAGGGTCAAGGGCATTTCAAGGTCAAATCTGCAAAATTAATCGCAACCAAATTTAAAGAATGCATGTACTTATGTTTTTAAGGCCCCTGAATACGAATCCGTTGTTAGTTTAACCGTACCTGGTCAGAGTCAAGAGCTTTTAGGGTCAAATTTGTAAAATTACTCGCATTCCCAAATGGAAGGTTCCCGAAAGGCTTTACTATGGTATTTTAATGCTTTTGGGGTGGCTGGATCCGAATCCGGGGTAAGTTGGACCCCATCAGGTCAGGGTCAAGGGAATTTCAAGGTCAAATCTGCAAAATTAATCGCAACCAAATTTGAAAAGTGTATAATTATGTTCTTGAGGTCGCTGAATATGAATCTGTGGTCAGTTTGGCCTTTGACCCCATCGGGTCATGGTCGAAATATATTTTAAGGTCAAATCTGCAAAATAATTTTACAAATTTGACCACAAATTCGTATTCAGCAACCTCAAAATCATAAGTTTTCTTTTCAAATTTGGTTGCGATAATTTTGAGATTTTTGGATCCGAGATAGGCCCAAAATAAAAATATCTTCGTCATCATCAGCCTTCGGTTATTTTTTGTTTGGCTGTGTTATTACAGTTAACCGAGCAGCAACCAATGTTCGTAGGGAACCAACATTTTTTTCTAAAAAGCGCTTATAGCAAGAAAATTGTTAGGGAGTTAAAAAGTATTCTAAATACATTTACTTGATAAAAATCTCTAGGTTGTCGTAACGTTATTCAAAAACAATTTATTTTTTTGAGAAAATGCTCGATCCCGTCAATTTGTATGTCAGTGTGCTCTTTTCTATGAAAAAAATTATACTGCCCAATTAGTTTATACCGTATGTCCCAAATTCCAGATATGACGTTAACTTTTTTTAATTAAAATAAAAGTTTTTAAAGAGTATTTTTAAAGCGCTTCTAGTTATACATTACTGTCTAATTTCAAATGTTTCTACTGTGTTGTTTGCGAGATATTTAAGAACAAAATTTTGCTTACAAAATAAATCATATTTATTTATATTGATAATGTTTCTTCAGTATATGCAGAAAATTTGTGGTATGGAGTTTTTGACCCTGGCGAATAGATTAGGTGTGTTCAAATTTTAAAATTAAAAATAAATAAATACAAAACTTCTTTATGACACACCCTGTGTATTTAAAATTTACATTTGATAACGAGCAAAAAAATCCCATGAAATCAAAATAGAATCACAGTTGTCAAATTTGACAGCTGTTATCCTGTTACGATCGTTCAGGATGCCGATATCATAGTTATTAAGGTATCAAGGGTATTATAAGGATAATAACGCTTGAGGTCGATGGTGTTTCCCAGGGCCTGGCCGAATATACGTTGACCGAAAGCGTTTTATCCTAATACCCGTGGTGCCTTCAACGTTTAATGTCCGACTAAATATTCTTTATAAGAGAAAAATTTGAATGAATTTTGAATGTATTAGTTTAAACCAAATAAAATACTAGCATTTACCTGAAAAAATTGTCGAAACTTTTTTGGAAAACATGGTTTAAGTTATTTTCAATAAGAAAACACAAAAAAAATAATTTTGCGATTGAGGGCAAAAAATGTCCGAAGTAGTGGAAAATACCCATCCCCCCCAAGATATTTTAGTGAAAGTTGCTTAAAAACATGGCGGCCCCCAGAAAAACTAGGCGGATTTAGAAAAAAGAATATTTCCATTTTGGGGGTGGTTGAGGGAAAACCCAATGGGACCTGTGGACGAAACCGTTTTGATGGCATTTTCAAGATTTGTCAAAGTCATATTCCTTCCCTTTGGAAAAAGTTTTCAATGTTACGTAAAAATTAATATTTTATAAGAAGATAAGAAGTAATAAAAAATTGATTTCTCTGCAACAGTTCCTAAAGAAATTTTTGGGAGAATTATACAAAAGTCGAAGGTTCTGATGGGAAACAAGTTATACTTTTTGAAAAAGGCCCTAAAATATTTGGCAGATAAAGTTGCATTAGTGATGGGTGTATCGGAGTTTAAAGAGACGACCCTGTGAAAAGAATTTTTCCGAGTGCGGTGGGTGGGGGAATAGGCTATTTATTGAACCAAAGTAAAATGAAAGTAAAAGCTTTTGGTTATTGATGAATAAATGTGCGAAAAAATTTATTGGTTTATTGTCTTTGCGTTTAAAAAGGCACCTATTGATTTTTTTTGTGCTATGGGGATGAACGATGAAACTGTGCAGCCTATAGGTAAAATACATTTGGAAATATACCCTTTAAAATTGCTACATATTTGGGTTTATGATTAATGGTTACAAATTTATTTTAATAATATACACGAAAATTATTTAAATTGGGTTTTTCCTAAATTTTTTTAATATTTAAGGCCGGAAGAAGTTTTGTAAAGGTTTTTAAAATATTTAAAAGAAAATTTGTAACTTTCCCTTTGTTGGGAAAAAGGGGATTAAATAAACTAACTGGTTGGGTTTTTTAAAAAATTTTCTTTCATTTTGAATTTAATTTACTTGACTTTTAAAAAAATATTTTCTATTACTGTAACACAATTTGTTTTAATTTTTTGGTTTGAAATTTTTCGTAATTAAATGCCTTAAAGAAGTAATTTATTGTTAAATTTATTGGGTAAATTTTTAAATTTAAAAATGTTAAATTCGGTTTATTTTTTCAGTAAAACTTTTTTAACTAATATTTCGCAAACGACACGGAAAAAAAATTGGCAAGTTGTATATAACATGATATGTGCTTTAAAAATACTTTTAAAAAATGTGGTTTCGACTAAAACAATTATCCCAAATTTGAGAAATACTGTACAAAAGAGCGCGACTTAAAATACTACTCGGCGAGTTCGAGCTTTTTTAAAATCTTACTTTTAATTTTGAATTTATTCTTGACTTGCACTTTATATTAAAAAAAAAAAAATAAAATAATTCGTACGCTCACTAACTGCTAAACCAAGCAATTTTAAATATAACTAACTTGGCTTAAGTCGATCTATTTTGACGTCAAAAGTCTGTAATAAAATTATTCCGTACACCCTGTAAAGTGTCAACTACACCAGAAGAATTACATTTAGGTTCTCGTTAAGAGTTATATGCAAATGGCAGTAAAAGTTAATTTAAATTATAGTTTAAAATTTAAATGGCTTGAAATTTCAAAGTACCCTATAAAATTAAATTTTTAATTGCAATAAAAATCACAAAATGGGTAGTTTAAAATTTGAATTTGGTAAATTTAGGTACCGCTATAAAGTTAATAATTTGTCAAAATCATCGTCATCAGTAATATGGAGTTTCTCCCGTAAACATGTTTATTTAGTATTGCTAATTATGTTTAGGGTTGCCGCGAGACGAGACGAGACGAGAAAGCTTGTTCGTCTCGTCTCGAAATTTCGAGATAATATATTTGGACGAGACGAACAAGGGTCGAGACGAGACGAGACAAACGTTTGTCTCGTCTCGTCTCGTTTTGTCTGGGTTTTTCTCGAGTTGTTTTGGTTTATTTTAATTAAAGTAATTTTAATATATGAGCATTAGTAATGTATAGGATAATTTCAATAAAAAATAGTTCGGAAGTTTAAGAAAAATGCTTGGACCCGTCGATTTTTATTTTAAGGTACATGTTACATATTTTTTAAACTAATTTTTATGTCTGAACAGTTCACAAGGTGGTAATAAAAAGACATATTTTTTAAATGGAACACACATATTTTATCATTACATTATTAATTCCAATGTTTAATTCTAGCAATATTCATTCTCAATTTTTTTTTTACAAATTTTTAACTTTTTCCATAATAATTAAGTACACCCAAACCATCCTAAATGGCAATATTCTTATACCTACGTAACTTTCTGGGTATAGAATATGAAGCAAGTATAGGAACTGTAAAAATATGAGTAGGTATATAGGTAGTCTATTTTAAATTTAAAAAAATTACTCTTGTAGCACCCTAATACTTTATGGATGTCCTGACTAATTTAAAATATGGTTAAAATTTAACATACCATATACCTAATACTTACATAAGCACATTATCTACAAATCTTATATTCAAGGCATTAAATTACTTACTCCTCCCACGTTGACTCACCCTGTACACTTTTATATATATATATATATATATATATATATATATATATATATATATATATATATATATATATATATATATATATATATATATATATATATATATATATATATATATTTGTTTTCTAGAAATTTTTCTTATAATTATATAGGGTGTTTGGCAATATTTTAAAATCTTTAACAGCCCTTAGATCTTGAAAAAAAGTCTCTATAATCACCCCGGATCCGGATCCGGATATGCATCGTTTCAAATTGGAAATACGCAGGGTCCTAAAGTTAAAAGAAGCTTTAATTGTACATAAATTTTAAAACAATTATTTTGAGTAAATCTCCTACTTTTTAAAAGGGTTTTAAAAAAAGAATCGGTTTTAATTTTTTTCTTGAAAGGAAAGCAAAATTAAAGAAAAATCAAGAGACAAAATAGTTGTTTTTATGTTTTATCGGGGAAATACACGAGACTGAAAAATTACCGATAATTTTTCACAAATGGGTATTTTTCATAATTTCACGAGTCCGAGGGACGAGTAAAATTTTTAAAGAAAACACGCATGAGTAAAAAATTATCTATTAATTTTAAGCCGGAGCAGTATTTAGGGAGAATATTTTACGAATCAAAAAGTAGATAAAGTTAAATTTAGCTATGGACTTAGCAATTGTTCAAAAGTTAATAACGGTTTAGAATGTTTAACAAAACGTCATTGTCAGTGTTATTCAATTATTTTAGTGGGCAACCTTTTAAAATCTGACATTTTGTTAAACATTCTAAACCGTAGTTAACTTTTAACAATTGTAAGTCCTTGCTTAATTTAACAACGCGATATCACTAGGCCGTATTTCTTAAAAACCTGTATAATTCTTAAGAACTAGAAATATATTGTTGGAGATTTATTAGAGTTAGTTCACTTAAGTTTTAAGTCATCAACATTTTTCGAGATGTCTCGTCTCGTCTCGTCTCGAGCTTGTCTCGTAGGATTTTATCTCGTCTCGTCTCGTCTCGAAATTCGACACAAAATGCTCTCGAGACGAGACAAAATGGCTTCGAGACGAGACGAGACGATCTCGTATCTCGCGGCAACTCTAATTATGTGCTCGCGCAGGCTGACAACCTATTGGATACAGGGGGTAGCAATAAGGGGTGAAAGTGCAAAATTTTTGGAAAAAAATCGTCATCGATAATATATCAGCCATTTTGGCCACTTAAAGTTGAACCCCTAAGATATCCAAATTCAAAAGGGCTGACAGTAAGGTGGATACCGAGGGCAGTAAAACGGAGTCAAATTATCCCGAGCTCTTACTTTATAGAGGTATTTTTTTCATTGAGGGTCAATATTTAAGAGGGCCAATTTTGGGTCCATTTTAAGAAGAAAACTTTACATAAACGTATGTCCTAAACGTCCTAAGTTTTGAGATACAGGGAGTAAAATTATCAAAAATAAATAATTTATTAAATTTAGATATTTTAATAAAATTTGGCATACATGTACTATGTATCAAGAAGATTTTTAGTTTACTACATTTTTTTTTTAATTTCCACCAGTGGCGTTCGTACGGAATTTGACCTGTCTATTTTGGCAGATATTGATGGTACGTCACTGATTTCCCTTAAAATAAAAAAAATATAATCCCCAATCACTTATAAGCAAAGTTGATCACTATATTTTTGAATCCGATGCACGGGTTTTTCGATTAAAAAATAAAAACCATTTCTCTGCATGATCATAACAATATCGATAAACAATATTACCATGCAGAGAAATATCTAGATTTAATTTTTCTAGTTGAAAACCGTGCGTCGGACAAAAAAATATAAGCAGATTTGATCTCTTGATTTTTTTTAGTCCGACGCACGGTTTTTACCTAGAAAAATTAAATCTAGATATTTCTCTGCATGGTGATATTGTTTACCGATATTGTTATGATCATGCAGAGAATTTTTTTAAGCGAAAACCGTGCATCGAGTTAAAAAAAATCAAGTGATTAACTTTGCTTATAAATGATTGGGGATTATAAAAATATTTTAAGAGAAATTAGTGACGTAGCATCAATATCTGCCAAAATAGGCAAGTCAAATTCCGTACGAACTCCACTGGTGGAAATAAAAAAAATGTAGTAAACTAAAAAATTCCTCTTGATACATAGTACATGTAGGTATGCCAAATTTTATTAAAATATCTAAAGTGGTATTACTGATATTAATAATAAATGATTTACTTTTGAAAATTTTACTATCTTAAAACTTAGTGCGTTTAGGACATACGTTTATATGAAGTTTTCTTCTTCAAATGGTTCCAAAAATTGACCCCTTAAATATTGACATTTACCTAAAAAACACTCAGTATAAAGTAAGCGCTCGGGATAATTTGACCCCGTTTTACTGCCCTCGGTATCCACCTAACTGTCATCCATTTTGGATTTAGACACCTTAGAGGTTTAACTTTAAGCGGCCAAAATGGCTGACATATTATCGATGACGATTTTTTCCCCAAAAATTTTGCACTCTCACCACTTATTGCCACCCCCTGTATCCAATAGGTTGTCGGCCTGCGCGAGAACATATTTAACAATACTAAATGAACATGTTTTACGGGAGAAACTCCATATTACTGATGACGATGATTTTTCCGCTCTAGCTCTTCGTCTATTAAAATCCTAATTAAAGGCTGATTTCCACCTAAGCAGCATGAGGCAGCACATCACAGCGCGGCGCAGCGCAGCAAAATGCTGCCTATATTTGTTTTCATGGAATTAAAGGATTCCGTTCCCACCTAAGCAGAGCTCTGCGCAAATCTGTGGCGCGCGTCGCAGCACAGTCCCTCGCAGCAAAATTGTAATTCGTCTATGAGCGTTGCCACGCATCATTGATGCTTATGAAAGTGCTGCGCTGCTTGTTGACGGACAAGTGAAAATCACGAGGCGCCAAAGCGTACGGAGCAAGCAGCGACTTAAATATTTAATTTAAGCCATTTTTTGCTTATTTGTTTGTGAAAGAAAGAAGTATGAATGGAGAAACAGCGTATAAAATTCAACTTCTTCGAGTCTTGCACGAAAAATATCATGCACCCAATATTTCCGTTTTTTTCTCTTTTGCTTTTTTTATACTCATCGCATATAGCTACTTTAACTGGCAAGTTGTCTGACGACGATTATGAGATTGGGTTTATTTTACTTTGATAAAACAATTTGCTGTTGATGTTTGCATATTACATTGCTGCTTTGCTTAGCGATGCTGCTGCAGAATGCTGCTTAGGTGGGAATGGTGTGTGAAAAAATGCTGCAAACGCTGCGCTGCGACGCGCTGCTTGATGCTGCTTAGATGGGAATCGGCCTTTTAGGAGGGATTAAAATATGTACAGGGTGTCCCAAATTCGATTCTCATTCTTGGGATCTCAGAAACTTAAAAAGATACAAGAACGATTAAATGGAGGCAAAGTTGCGCAATTTGTTGCTGATTAAAATTCCACCTTAAAAGTTTAATAATTTAAAATCCTTCCGAAGATTAAAAAAACCAAATAATATTCGCACTTTATTTTTCTATGGCTCTATTTAAATAGATATAACAAAATAAATTTTACATTATCATTGCTACTTGCTACTCGAGCTACATTCGAGCTGCCATCATCAACTTTGTTCTTTTTTTTTTTTTAAATACGGCTCTGTATTTTTTATTATGGATTTTAAGAGCTTTTAAAGACCCAAAACCAATGATGTATCACACCTATTTGGAAAAATCATTTTAATATTTTCCTACCCAAAATCTATTCTCTGTCTCTCTTTAACACATGGTTTCTTATGGAAATTGCCATTAATATAAAATCTTTGAATAAGTGGAATACAGTATTGATTTTGTTACCTTAAAGTACGTAATAAAAAATCCAGGGCCGTATTTTAAAAAACAAAGTTGATGATGGCAGCTCGAAGACAAAACGTCGGTGTGTAAATCAAATGACACTGTCTTGTAGAACAGAAAAAGTGCAATTAGGATGTAAAATTTATTTTGTTATATATTTTTAAATAAAGTCATAAAAAAGTAAAAATAAAATCGTTTAATATTTTTTCCAAGTAATTTTGATCAGCATAAATTTGCGACAATTTCTTATCCATTTAATCGACCTCGTATCTCTTCAAGTTTCCAGGATCCCAATGATGAGAATCAAATTTGGGACATCCTGTAGTACAGGGTCTTTGATTATATTTACGTGGCATCTGAAGCTTTTATTTTGGAGGATAAAAAAATGTTTTTTATAAGAATTGTTGCCTTTTTTTCCATATTATCTTTTGAAATTATCAGTAAAAAATACCGCATTAAAAAAATGAAACAATATGGGCAACTTCAATTTTTTAAATGGAACACTCTGTATGTTATGCGCTACAACGAAAGATATTTTTTTTTCTGATTTTAAATATATATACATTGATAATATTTGAGTTAACCATTATTAAGGTAATTAAGCTTAAATTATTATAAATAAATAAAAAAAGCATATTAGCATCAAGAGAGCCATGGAAACAATAAAATTGTTATGATAAATTTGACATCTCGGTATTGTAAAAAGGTAAAGTTTATTATTTTAAGATATTTTAGCTTGATTTATAAATAAATTGCAAAACAGTTTTATATTAGTATCAAGAAAGCCATAGAAACAATAAAATTGTAATGTTGCTGAATTTGGTGTGGGTTTTCACTGGACCAATAATGTTTATTCTTGCGATTAAACATTCCTGCTATAGTGGAGAAAGACTTGTCGGTGAATAGAATTTTATTTTAAAACTCTGGATCCTGTGCATAAGCCAGCTATTTCCAATGCATACTCACGTCGGTCCTGCATGTTTTGTTCAGAAAGATTCTGGATGGACATAAATTTATAAGGATGAAATTTGTAAAATTTTAAAGTTAAATAATTTGTATAATCTGTTCTATTAGGTTCAGATGCCGAATCCAAGATTAATATTTTAGGATTTTCTAAAATTAATAAAAGTAGTTAGTGCCAGTCCAAGAAAAAAAGGAGAATATTTATCCTGGAAAAACCGAGGATAGACAAATCTTTGTTTTCATTTTGTGCTACAGTCCTTTTTTTATTTTTAAGCTTTTCCGGTCACTTAACTTACTTACATTTTTTAGTGTCTATAGATGGTACTCGTTGTTAAGGATATAATAAGTGATATTCCCTTTGCACTGTCGTCACATTACTATTGATGAACTTCAACTTTTTACAATAGTGAGACATCAAATTTATCATAACAATTTTATTGTTTCCAGGGCTTTCTTGATACTAATATGATTTTTTTTAAATTTATGTATAATTAAAGCTAAAATATCTTAAAAATGATTCATCCAAATATCATCAATGTATATATTTAAAATCAGAAAAAGACCTTTCGTTGTAGCCTATAATAAACAGGGTGTTCCATTTAAAAACTTGAAGTTGCTCATATTTTTTCATTTATTTAATGCGATATTTTTTTACTGATAATTTTTAAAGATAATATGGAAAAAAATACAATTATATATAAAACTATTTTTCTCATCTTCAAAAATAAAGGCTCCAGATTCCACGTATATATAATCAAAGAACCTGTACAACACAACAACTGTCACTAATCTTCAAAACTAATGTATCTAATTAGATAAACAACATAAATATGGAAATAAGGGTAAAATGGTTAAGAGGGTTATAATTAAATTTTTAAAATTTAAAAAATGCACACTTTAACTATACACACGTTATACTTTTGTCACATTATTTCAAAGTCAGAAAACTGCCGCTCGACGTCGCACCGTACGTCTAGTCATTTTAGCACCAAACTAAAGTTAGTTAACCTTTCGAATACTATTTTTGACTTAAGTATATCTTAAAACAAACTAAAAGGACATCTAAAATTTGATTTAAATCGCGTCACATTGACTGAACCAAGCTTTGCGTCGCGTAAGTCTTAAGATAAACTAAAATGTAGACGCCGATAGGCCGGCCGATGGTTCGCCGGTCGGCAGTCAGATGTTTGTGCAGCAGCGTGTGAGATCCAGATGTGGTGCAGGCGAGAATGAATTCTCTGTAGAGATTAGAATGGCTTTTGGGTTCTTTTTTGTGCTTTAAGCGGGAACCAGTGAACAGTGACGTACCGTCATTCGGACAATTTTCGAGGTTTTTTTCTAATACTGTTATAGTGTGGTACCTTAGCCCATACAATGTTAAAACCTCGGAACCCAGCGACTGTGTATAAAATTTAAAATAAACTATTGAATTCAATAGTTAAAATCCTCTTTAAAAATGTTTACCCCTCGAAAATTGCCGCTTTGTCCGAAAAATGTAAATTTTTTATAAATAAAAACAAGATGTATAGTCTGTCTCAAAGTATACCGTGTTAGCTCTTGCCTTCATTTATGGATTATACCTGCCGACAGCAATAAAACTGCGGATCGGTAGGTATTAAAGGACAGAACATTAGGGACGGACTTTAATAATATAAAGATTTATAATTTATTGTTTATTTAAGTAATTATAATCTTAAAATTACATTAAGAAATTAAATATATGCAAAGTTTTAATAAATTTATATATAACTGCATTATCTATACATAATTACATCTTTAATCTAAATATCTAAATCTAATTCTGTTTTACTATCAGAGTCATCATTGAGATTAATTACAATAGGATTTATGTTGTTTTGGATAGAAATGTAAGAGTCCTCAATTTTTATAATGTGCTGAAGTGAATTTTACCAGCTCTCAACTGGTATGTTAGTAATTACATTTTTTATCAAAGTTATAACACGGGGACTTAAAGTAGGTGTAGCATTTTCTGCTCTGATCTTTGATTTTACTTGGTTTCAAAAATGCTCTATGGGGTTAAACATACAGTGATACGGAGGAAGCCGTAAGACAGTATGCCCAGCCTGTTCAAGCAAATTATCACATACATATTGTTTTTTAATTGCATATGAATTTAGGACTTCCAAAAGATGCGTTTTTTTGTAACTGAATTCAAAATAAATATTATTTTCTAACAAATATTCCTGGATTTTAGTTTTTGAACTTGATGAAGCTGGTGCTTTGTGTAGCAGACGGCTGTGGTAGCTTGCGTTATCCATGACAATAACACTGTTGTTTGGAATATTTTTTTAAAGATAATTTTGAAACCAGTTTTCAAAAAGTTCTGCACTTGTATCCTCATGATAATCCAAGCTAGAATCCTTAATATTCTTTGCAGACAACAGCAAGCAGTTTGGGACAAATCCGTCTTCTGAACCAGCGTGTATTATGGTAATGCGTTTTCCTTTATTTGAAGATGCTTTCGTCTGACAGTTTTGACTGGAATCAACCCATCCTTTGATACTGTGTCGTGTGTATCGAACCATGTTTTATCAAGGTAAATTATGGATCTGTTTTCTAACCTATATCTTTTAATTTCTTGAAGGTAATTAAATCTCCAAGTGCGTAATCTGTGCGATTTCATTACTACTTGTCTTTTGTCTAATTTGCGGTATTTAAATCCCATTTTACAAACAACTCTATGGAGGGTGGCACGGCTAATATTTATATTGGTTTCGTCTTCGTCTAGCTTCTTTTTCAAGGTAGGAATAACTCCGCATTCATAAAGACAATACATTTTCCTCCTTATTAGGTCCTGATCACTATTGTCTATACGGTGAGATTGAAAATCACTACGTTTTTTTTCTTTTGTTCAATTTTTCACTAATAATAATATCCCTTATCGATGATATTGGAGTTTTTGTAAGTAGACAGGTTTCTTTTAAAGCTTCTAGTTTAATTAGACCTCTACTGATTAAAGTTTCATACACATTTTTCACAACCTGTTTTGCATCTAATGACAAATGATTTCGACGCGACAAAGTTATATTCTCGTAAAACAACTTTTTGAAACGCACAGTAAAAAGGTTATTGAACACTGCCACTAAAATATTAGCCAAAATATTTAATGCCTAATGTTAATAAAAAATACCTGGCCCATCCCTGCCCTTATGAAACAAATGGGTTTACCCAATAACAATAGGTAATAAAATCGTTAAAGGTTTATTGGGGTATGGTCCGTCAAAAGCCATAACGATATACTTTGAGACAGACTATACCGGTGCGCGCACTTACTCTCGCTACCGTATGCGACAAGCATGAGAGGGAGAGAAAGGTGACGATCTTCTTCTTGGTTATTTTTGTAGCTATAATTTATTATTAATTAATTAAAAAAAAATGATACTTAAATAATAAATGAACTATTAATAAATTAATAAATTATAATTAATCCTAAAAATTTATTTAAATTTTAATTTAAAAAAATATAATAACAAATATTAGTGAAAAATAAAAATATTGTGGTTTAGCTGGAAGTACAGGATTATTCATTTTAAAGTAAACAGGGCTTTATTTTTGAACTTTCCTGTACTTTTTTAAAAAACGAATATAGCGTGTATTTTTTATATAAATTCAATAATCTAATTAGAAAAATATTTAAAACAAAAACAAAAAAGGTACAGCACGAGTGACCTATTTTTTAAATGGAATACCCCGTATAAAAATAAATAGAGATTTTCACGAGGAATTCGGTGATATAGGGGTTGCTGGGTTTATTTCCTGCGGTTCTGCTGCAATTGTCTAAAAACTGCATGATACTATAAGAATAGTTTCCTGAAAAAACCTGGCTACAGTCACAGGTGCTTATTTGTCAAAGTCAAGAATTTTAAAATACGATTTTTTACTTTTTGGAGTAGTTTTAGAAAGAGGTTTTCAACAAAAGAACGGCTTCAAATTATATTATATGCTAAAAATTATATAATATATCTATTTCTTAACCAAGCAACAAAATTACAATGAACGGAAAAAATTTAAAATGCAATACGAGGTAAAATATTGTGGTAATAAGAACACTTATTAAAAAAATATATAATATTACTGATAATTTAAATGTTCTACCTATGACCCCCGTTATTTTCGAAACATGATCTAAAACCCCCTTCTTAGCCTTTCTAAGCTCGCCGATATTATTTGAGGGTCTTGGTTAAGACGATTAATTTCATTTAAAATTTTTTCTCTAATTTCTTTCGCGTTTGTGTTCCTGTCATGGCGGTGATATTGAATTGTAGCACAGGCGCAATTCCTTGGTTCCCTTCATGAACCTTCTCAGCCTACAAGGCAGTCTTTTTTCCTACTATCGTGACATGTCATTTTAACCAGAATTGAAAAACCATAACGCATGGTCAAACAGTACCTGACCAAATAAAGGGATAAATATTAATATATAGTGAAAGGAGACTTTTAATTCCCCAACCAACAAACACCACAGTGGCGACGAGGAAAAAAAAAACGTAAAAATTAAAATTGGGAGAAATCGCGTGAGTGATAATTTTTTAAAAATGGTACCACCACGTTGAAATTTTATGAATTTAATTCGGATGGGATGATTGGGAATTTTATGCGGAGCGTTTGGAACAACATTTTTTGCTAATAGTGTCAACGAGGACAAAATTAAAGTGGAAATTTTTTATTAAGTTCGGTAAGCCAATCGACTTATAAATTATTAAAACACCTTACGTTTCCTACTAAACCCCGGGGAAAATCATTTAAAGCATTGACCGTTTTTGAAATCTAAACGGAACAAAAAAAGTGTATGGAGAAAAAAAAATTTTTTTTTTTTGGATTAACTCGGGACCCAGACGTTTGGAATGGCACGCCAAAATTGGGGGGGGAACATTTAAATTTTCAAACACTCAAAAAACTTTTATTAAAAATGTCACGGGTTTAGTGAGGCAAAGAACCAAGCCAAGCCGGGTAGTCTTGGTCTTGGTCTTGGTCTTGAAGTTGTCTTGGTTTGGTTTTGCAACCCAAAAAGGTCTTGGTCTTGGTTTTCCACCACCCGGTCTTGGTCTTGGTCTTATTTCCAAGATCTTGCTGGTCTTGTTTTTTTGGTAGTAATAATTTAATTAAGCAATTTAGATAAAATTTTTTTTTTTATTCTTAAAAATAAATAAAGATGGATACTATTTTTTTTGTTTAAAATTTTAAAATATCCAATTTTAACCACTTTACATTTAAATTATTTGATTAAAAAGGATTTTTTAAATGTATTGGTTTATTTATTTTACCCTTTTTTAGTGATGGGAAAATTTTAAATTTTTTTGAAGAAATAAAAAAAATACAGACCGGGGGGAAAAAAAAATTTTTAAATTTTAACCGTGAAAAATTTCCATGAAAATATTCTGATATGTAAATATTGGTTTCAATTAAAAAAAAAAGGTTTTAAAAGCTTTTCACTTCAAAAAATTTTTATGTTCAAATTGTCAAACATTTGCCGTACAAAGTTTGTACAAATACTTTATAAAAAAATTTTGTATACAAGGTGGCTCGATATGGGCAAAGATCGATATATCCGAAACCGTTCATAATGGTAAAAAAATTAATAACAAAAAAAATTTGGAAAAAAGGGGGAAAAGTAAAATTATTCTCTATTTCAAATTTCCCAAAAAAAAATTACTACCACTAAAAAATTCCCCATTTTTGCTTTTAACCCCAAAATAAAAATTTTAGCAAAAATTAATTTTAAAAAAATCGCTTCCCGTATAATATGCTGGAAATTTTGAACTGTCATATAGGTACAATGTCAGTGATTTTTTATATATCATTTTCGGTTTTGGAAAAAGAAATCATCATTATATTTTGGCATTGTTTTGACTTTTCCTCTAAACCCGAAGTAAATTTAAAATCCATTTATATAAAAGTATTCCATATAAAATGACAAATATTTTTTTTTAAACCATCCACATTTATATCTTAGTTTTAAGGGAAATTTAAAGATGCCCTTCTTACAGTGTGGCACAAAAAAATGTTTTCCGGATTTTGGAAATTTTTGATCCAGTAAGTGGACACTAGTCCAAAAAAAAAAAAAAATTAGGGAAAAGGTATTTTTCAGCTTCTAAACTTTTACTTTAGTTTTTTCTTCGTAAACGGTTTTGGAGATATCGAATTTGTCGGACCATTGAGTCACAATTTTATTATTTTTTTAAAAAATGTTACTAAATCTACTAGTTATCGTTTTTAGATAATTTTATTAAAAAAAAAGTGACGTTTAATTATTATTTTATTAAAAAAATTTACTCAAAAAAAATCGCCTTTTGGCAGTTCTCGAAAATTTTTTGTCATGTCTGTATGAAATACCTCTTATATTGAATATAAAAATTGAATATTATAATTTAAAAAAAAAAGACAAAAGTGCAAGAGTCTTGAGGTCTGTCTTGGTTTCGTAGTCTTGACCCTCGGTCTTGGTCTTGGTCTTGCATACCCCCCGGCTTGGTCTTGGTTTCAAACGAGAAGGGGTTTTTCGGTTCTCTTGGTCTTGCTGCAAGACCCAAAACCAAACCAAAACCCAAGACCCCAAAGGTCTCCTATACTACCGGGTTTGTCACCCGGGGATTCGGGTCGTTTGTGTGAAGAATCTGGAAAAAAACTCCCAAAAAATGTTAAAATTGGCACTTAATCAAAAAATATGGTTAACGAAGTCCGATATGTTTCCTCCAGAAAAAATTCCCCCCAAGCGAAAGCACCCCGAGTGCCCAAAATCCAATTGACCAATGAGAAGCTGGAATCGACGATTGATCGACGCACGCATACCCACCAATCGAAACGGAACCAACAACATGGCGAAGTCAGAAGAGATGACGAAGTCAGAAAATGTCTTCAAAGGTTAAAAATGTTTCGTAAAAAAAAGTAAATATTGTTCAGTTTTGGTTTAATACATAATAAAGAATGTTTTTTATAAATTTTAATTAATTTAAAGTAAAAAAAAGGGGGCATATTGCCAGAGTATTAATTTAATAAAAAAGGGAAATTTTGTTGATCAAAAGTAAACAAAACTTAGGTAGTGAATCGGGAAATGAAAATTCTATTGAAAATGTAAGAAATTAAGCAAAGTTTTCCAATGATAAGGTTTT
>JAHBCN010007465.1:0-43207 GCA_019359885.1 Listronotus oregonensis | reverse complement strand
AATATTATATTACAATAGTTTGAAAGCCACAATCCTTCAATAAACTTCCCGCTCAAAAATTTAAGCCATATCTACCAAGCTTCAGCCACATTGTATTGAAGGTAGAACAGGTTTATTAAATTTATCGTTAAATGTGGATAGATACAAAAGCAGTTTTGTAAATTTTAAATTTTAAACCCCGGTATGCAATATTTAGAGCGACTTATAGGGACGCGCGGCGGCTGCGCTGGGGACATCTGTTTTCCTTTGGGTCATGGGGGTTTTTGCACCTTTAAAATCTAGACTTATTTTTTAGCCCTCAATAAACTAAAGTATTTAAAAAAAAGATTTGAAAAAAAAATTTACCTTTAGAAATAAGTAAAAAAAGAATTTCTAACCCCTTTTGGGGGGTGGAGCCCTATATGGCCCCCCTCCAATGCGTAGACATTTTATCTGCATTTTTTGTACTTGACCCTCTATAAAGTTTCGATTTAAATTTAAGGATTTAATATTATTTATTTAACGTTTAAAAAAATTATTATTAATGTTTCCCCCCTTATTGGGGTGGTAATCCGTTTCGTTTATTCCATATCAAAACTAAAAATGAGAAACAATCAGCTTTGTGGAAAAATTTAAATAAAAACTGTCGTGCCCCCCCTTATACGCTTTAGTGCTGACTTGGTTAGCACAAACCCTCCTTAAAATTAATTTTTTAGTTTTTTCAGGTATTTTGACTGTTTTAAAATATTGTTAAATTATTTTTAAGCAACGAAATTTTTTTTCCCCAAAACGTCAAGCCTATTATTTTTAATAAAATACTTGTAAAACGAAAAAAAAATTGTAGTTGTTATACCCAAAAAACTTACCCCAAAAAAAATAAATTTTTAAAAGGGGACAAAGGCAGTGTTAAAAGTACATATTTTTTTTTAAAGGGGAAAGTCAACTTTAAAATTTTTGGCTATTGGGGATTGCCCGAAGAGAAGAGGATCATCCTTTTGCCTAGGCGTGCGCACAGTTGCCGTGGGCCGGCACCCCCACTATCGAAAAGATTACTGTTTTAAAATATAAAGTTATTATTTGATAATTCAATTTAAAAATTAGAATCCTTATATTCAAAGTAGAAATGTATCGTATCCAGCTTTATTACTTTATTATTATAAATGAAAGATCCGAATGCGTATCCCATGGCTCCGACCCCATAGGGGTCATGGGAAGGATCCGATGAAGACCACCCTCGCGTCCGCTCGGCGGGACTTCGGCCAAACATTTGCCTCAGTAAACGAAGGGACCCGGACACAGATTTCTGCATTTTATCACCAGTTGTTCTGGTGAATGTTGACATACGGAATACACTTCAGTCCCCCAAAACATTTTCCTTTATGCCCCCAAAACGCCGACAATCAGGACAACCAATCGCACGTTAACCCGGATAGAGCCCCAAGTTCGCCAAGTAGATCCATATTTGGCTGTTTCTCCCTTTCCCTTTTATACCGATGTTATTTCCGCTGGGGCGGAGAACTCAATTCATACATGAGTTATTTCTTTTATCAAGGAGAACGATATCAAGGTTTATTGGCGCGAATTTATGCGTAGTGGGGAAACATAATTCCAAAAGGCGACAGTTTTTTATTTTCCACTCCCGCCTGGGATATCGGGGAGCAAATGGCAAAAGCCGTTTCTGATGCCGAAAATTTTCCGAGGTGACAAAAAAACCCAAGGCATCGTTTGTCGGTATGTAACCACAAACAGCATGCACTGGACGTGGAAAAAAGGGCATTATGTTTGGGCTGCTGTCACGCTCGACAAGAAAATGGAATTTAGAAAACTGGTTCGAAACCAAGTGTTTATCACCCCATCCTGGCATGCAAGAGGCCCTCGGTTCGACTTGAGCTCAGCAGTTTTTAAAAAACCCAAACGTGAGGTTTTCCGAGAAGATTAATTCTTTCTATGTTTCGGAAAAAATACTCCGTTTGCGGCTTATTACGGATCTTCTAAGAGCATCTGCTGTTCCCTTTTAACTGAAATTTTTACGGCTTTAAAACTCAAGTCTTACAAGGCCCGGTCGTCGTTTGGATCTAATGCAAATTTTGAGACCGAATTTATCCGCTGCCCTCCGCTGCCTTAAATAAAAAACGCTCCAACATTAGCCTTTTTCGTGTGCTCTTACTGGGGTTGCATCAGTGGATCAGACATTAACGAAAGAAGACTCAAACCGGGCCCATCGTAAAAACCCCAAACAAAGGCCACGACCTCCCTGGTGGCGCGGAGGAAATTGGGAGTGATGAGCGCGGGTGGATGCGCGGGAAGAGGGACATTTTTTGTGCTAGTCCAGCCCCGCGCAGATCCTCTCGGTCCCCAACCACTAAAAAGAAAGCATTTGAGGCACTGCTAGCATGTTGGTAGCAAGGACCTTATTTATTCCAGATAATTCGATTCCCAAATTCTCCGAAACGCCCCCTGTAATTGCTTTAAGCTTTTCTTACAGCTCTAACATCTTGAGTCCGGTTTTGGTCGATTCCTAATATCGATAATTATCGTTGTTTAGTGAGGGCGAATAGCGGTTATCGGCAAGCTGGTCAGCTTCTAAACCTTTCCTAACCGGCCCTTATTTGTTTAAGTTTTGCACACTTGTCGAGGCCGAACTCCATTCCAAATCTCTGGTGTATTCGTGAACCACTTTAAAGAGACTGTTGTAGGTCTCCCCGCCGGTTGCGTACAGTTTTATATCCATATAAAACAGATGGGTTACCTTATGCCACGTCTTGGGGGGTCCACAGCAATACCGCGGTCTTTCGAAGAGACACGGATAGGGAAGCAGCGAAATAGGAATAGCAAAGGACTGAGTGAGTCACCCTTTAAATACGCCCCTTTTAAACGTTATGGGTTCGGTAAATTTTTGTGCCCAGATGTTATAGAGAACTTTGATTTCCGGGCATCAGTCGTCGCATCGAATTAGGAAAGGAACCAAATCTTAACAGATGCAACAGTAATTCGTGAGATGTTGTTCAAACGCTTTTTAACAACCATTTTTATTCAGGTTGGTATTGAATTGAGTCTTGTATAATAAAACTATCGATGAGGAGATTTTCTTTGCAACCATTGATCCCTTTTCCTCCTCGCCCCCTACATCAGAGAGTATGGGATCAACTGCACTTAATGTTCTAGAAATAAAATTCTTAAAAAAGTTTTTAGCAGGTTTGAGGGCAAGTGATCCTTAATTTTTGGGTAGTTTTAAATCCCCCTTTTTGGTATCAATATGGTCCCTTCAACAAACCACTAGGAAGGCGTGTCCCCGTTGAGCCAAGAATCAAAGATTCTGGGAAATGTGGATGTGACGGGAAACCCTTTCCCCCAGAGTTGTTTATACCATCCGGACCAGGTGCAGAAAGGGTTTTTTACACCATCTAGGCACTTTTCACCTCCTCCGACGTGATTGGCGCACCTCATGCTGGTCAAGCCCGTCCACACAATAGGCTCTAAAGTTAGCCCAATGCTGGAGCGCTCGTTGTAATGGCTTTAAAACTTGTAAATATCCTTCCAGAACTGTTCCAGACATTTGCCATGGCATTTTCAATTGTTGGGTTGAGTCTGCGAAAGCTAGAAGGCCTAAAATTAAATTTATTTGTGCCTCTTATCCCTCTAGCCTTCTTTTTTAAGCGGGTTTTTTTTAACACTCGGATCGTACGTCTGGAACGCTGTTTGATGATGAAAGCACGTCTGTTAATGCATGGTGTTTTTGGCGTAGCTTTCAGCTATTTTTGATTTTTCCAGTGAAAGGTCTGTTGGATGATATATTCTAAACACTTTGTATGTGATGCTTCTTGCCGCGTCAAATCTATTTTTTGGCTATTTGCTGTATCGACGTTCGATTTTTTGAAGAGTTTTGGGAAAGCTGTTTTGCGCGGTCGTTAGGAATAACTTGTTTCCAGCCTCGCAAAAGGTTGTTAAGTGCCAATATATCTGTATGTTCTGAAAGTCTGTCTCGAAGTGCATTGTCCGCTTTTGCGATATTTTGAGGCTTTATGTAGGTCTTGATATTGATGTTTACAAGTCTTTCTATTAATTCATTATCGGCGTTCTCGGGAGCGATCTCGTTTATCATATCCTCCGCAGGCTGGTCTTGTTCTGTTGTTTTGGAGTTCTAATATAACCAGAGCGGTTGTTAAGATAAGCTACATAGTCTCTCAAACGCTGTTCAGAGAGATGACTGAATTCAGGGTGTTTAGCACACCATGCGGCATGCATTCGTCTCATGTAGCCCCTAGTGGTGGGGTCGCTGAATGCATATGCATCCATCAGATCGTCCCTAAGCTCGTCCGTCCACGTGAAGCGTCCATGTCCATTGCCAAGGTCGTTTAAGGGCGTCCGTCCAGTTGCTCCTCCAACCTGCCCTGCACCCCTATCCGAACGGGGTGGATTGTTGGGAGCTTGCTCATCATTGCGTTTCGTGACAATGCGAGATATCCGTGATCCTGCGGGATGTCACCCCACAGAGTCTCGGCGGTTACCGGTATTACATAGGCTACCGGACCGATTTAAGGCCTCTCGTAGGTTGCTGTTGGTACCCGCAACCCCTTCAAGCTCGCTGGTAGTAATATTATTATTATTATTATATATTATTATTATTATCTCGGCACCCACACCAGCTTTACCCTGCGCACGCCTATGCCTTTTGCCCTTTTTTTACCTTGTGATGCTCGTCACATCTATTTGTCTTTGTTTACTTTGTGGAATGACAAAAGTATGCAATACCTGGCTCTTGAGATTCGAATGTACCTATTAGAATATAGGATAACAAATCAGTTGGTGTTCTGGATTTTAAATGGCCATTCCGAATAACGACAGTTTTGTTTATACTTTAAAAATTCTTTGTTTAGTTAAAGGTGTTAATATTTATGGAATGTAACTGGTACATTTTGTTGTTACGTTTTGTGTTCTTATGAACTGTAAAGACATTAAAAGACGATGTAAAAGTGGTTATAAGGAAATACAAAACTAAAATGACTCAAAGAGTTTAGGCCTGGTTGAGGTATTTTATACCCAAAGATGACAAAAGGTAAGTACAAATTTAATTCACATTATTTTTTTTTAATTATATTTCATCGCGGATACAACTTTCAAAAGTAACTGCCAATTTTTAAACTTGACATTTCATTGTCGTTGCCGTTTCACTGCCGCCCAAGTCTAACTTGCAAACGGGAACTGCAACAGCAGCACAAACGAAATTCAAGTTTATGGTTTGACCTTAAACCACCCTTAAACTGGCCAATAATTGGTTTAAAAATATTTCGGTTTGACAAAGAGGTATTTTAATTCATTTTAGAATTATGCAATAATTGTTAAAGCCCCAGTACATATCTTTTTTATGTTGAAAGGTTTTTACTTGACTGGTTACATTTCTATATATTTACCTATATTTATTTATATTTCATAAAAAAAATTGACACAAATTATTACGGATAAGTTTAATACACTAGCATTACGTAAAGTTATCATGGTGAATAGGATATATGATGAATAAATGACATAATTCTCTCCATAGATCCTATTACAATTATTAATTTTTTATTTCATTACCAACATTTCTTACAAATACTTTTTTTCATGCCATAAAAATGTATGAAGTACCATTGCTATTTCACCTCTTTAATTATATTTAGTAAAAATATTATTTACTTATTATTTTATTTTCTTTTAGATGTTGAGAATGACATAAGGCTTGCTTAATTAGTTTTGATTTGATTCCAAAAATGTTTACCGGATATACAATGTCTGTGGTTGTTGAGTAAAATCTTGTTTGCCACTTTACAGCTGTACCACTATTGGTAGGTGTTGGTAAGTGTTTTTGTGTATTTAAAGCTTATTAGTAGACTAAAAGGCGGATTCAGAGAGGGGCGAATGGGGCGATTGCTCCCCCCCGTCATCTAAAAAAAAGGGAAAAAAACAAACGAGTTAAAAATGGAAGAACATAACTGTTGTTATGTTAATTAGTAACTTATTAATTGACAACTTTTTATGTTGCCTATTGTATTAGGTTAGGCACTAGTTATTTGTAAAAAATAAGGTGGTTGCTATAATATATAGGCCTACTGTAATTTGTAATTTACAAGTGGAGCCAGTCAGGTGGCTAACCTGGACGGAGGACGCCCGGACCCCCTTAACATCGGGGCGTATTTCAATATGAATACCCCCAAAACCCTGGTTATCCTGCCTAAGGACGCCCCCCCCCATAGAATTTTCCCAATCCGCCCTCGAGTACACTTTAAAAACATGTAGATGTGTGCGATGTTTTTGAGTAGTTATTAGTCTAAATTTGTTTTATATTATCTATTAAACTTAATATTTAAATAATATGTTATTCTACAAACCAAATTGGAATAAAGTGCCTATTAAAGAAAAATATAACAATTTAATACAATACAATTACAATTTTTTTATTTATTTTTTTATTTTATTAAACAAATGCATCTAGTCATTAAAGATAATATTTGTCATAATCATTAAAACAATATAGGGGGTTTAATTTGAAAATAAAATAAAATAAAATCATGATCACCCATTCATTTTTATCCTTGACTCGTCAAGATAAAATTTGGCAAAAGAGCTAGACTAAGAATATTCTTCCATGTATGGAATATATAAGTTTTTTGCGAGACGGGAAAATAACAAGAAAAGCCAAAATCGTTTAATCCACGCGGGCGAAAAGCTAGTAAACTATATAAAATATACAGAAAACCCTGGACATAGGTCAATACTAATATTATTCATCTTTGATATTTTAGGATATACAACCAAGTGCCAGTTATAAAACAGAATCTGTTAAAAGGCTAGGAGGTTTATGTGCTGAAATGACTATGACAAAAAAGGGTTAAGATAATTCAGGATATCCACATACCTAAATAAGTTGCACTGTTTCAAGATACCACCATTATTATCGAGAGTTAAAATCCAAACGGAGAGTTTTATGAGCAAACATAATCCACGAAAAGAAAACAATCCTCTTTAAGACTAGCTTCAGTTCGCTTTAGAAGATGACATATTTTGTAATTGGTTATATCAAAAATAAAACTTAAAAGTAAATAGTGGGTGTCCCACAACGAACTGCAACGATTGACAGGCAAGCTTTAAAAATTTAAGGTTTACTAACGTCGATAGCGACAACTCGGCTAAAATATTTTCAAGTTGCTGACACTTCCGATTATACCAAAAGTAGGTGTCAACTAGCTGATTTTAAATAAAACTCCCTATATATTATTTTATCTTTCAGATTCCTACACAAGATTTTGGGCAAATTTCATTATCATATGCTAAACCTAAATCTAAGCGTTTTGACATATTTAAGTTTTTACATCAAAACTGATGTTTACATGCCTTAATTCAAGGAGATTTTACAGTATTCTAATAACTTATTACAAAGGGTGTTCAAGAAATGAGATTAAAAATGAAATTTAAAAATTGCCAAAAATATTTGTTCTTAGGAAACCCCGAATTTTATAATTTTATCTATATTGTATCTTATATTTGCAAGTTTGTGTAAGGTTGTCCATTACGAAAATGTTTGGATTCGATATATTGTCACTTTAATATTTTTCATGGCGATTCCATAATTCTCGGAGCTCACTATAAATAATGGCGTTAAAAAACAATCCCTATATAAATGTCACCGTCATACCTCAACTAAGAGTAAAATATTTTAACCAAATGGGAGTATAACTAAACATCAAATCAGCAATCGCCATATAAAAATATTAAACTATGTAATAATTTACCAAAAACTAAACATTTTCGGAATAGGCATCCTTATACAAACTTGCCCTTATTTTAATGCTAAACAAGATAGCATTAAAAAATTGGGGCTTTACAAAAAAAACTGTTTTCTAGTTAGTTTTTAATTTTATTTTCAATCTTGTTTTTTAAACAGATATAATAAGCTATTAAAATATTTTTAAAAAATTATTAAAGTAGGTTCTTTTTACCAATAAACCAAAATCAGATTAAATAACGGCTTTCTCATAGCAAAAATTTGTGTACAAAACTTAAATATGTCAAAAACGTTTAGATTTAGGTAGAGAACATGATGCATGAAATCTTGTGTAGAATCTAAAAATGAAATAATATACAAGGTGTTCAGCACATGAGTAAACATACATAAATCTGAGATAGGTGGGGCCATCTGCTATGTGGTCCACTCAGATATTTTGAACTTGCCCTAAGAATTTTTTATTATTTTTTTTATGTTTAATTTTCTGACTTCGAGCTAAAATAACTTTTTGAAAAATCATGAAACTGACAACATTTTTATTTTATTTTAATCTAGACTAATACTAAAATCATACAAATTCAATGATTGGGGCCCATGACAGCCACAAAGGAAAAAAATGCCCATCTTGATAAAGTTGACAAATAACTCTTGCTGTTTTTAAGCAAATTGTGGTTATTGCATATTGTTCGAAAGGGCATGAATTGAAGATGTTTTTGACTAGTTAGAAATACTCGATCATTTCTAGTTTTCTTTTTTAATGCAATTTAAAGTTGGCTCTTAGGTATATTGTTTACCTCTTTTTGTGGTTTGAGGTCCCATATTTTTCTTTGTAGCTGTCATGGGCCCCAATTATTCAATTTGTATGATTCTAGTATTAGCTTAGATTAAAATGAAATAAAAATATTGGGAGTTTCATTATTTTTTAAAAAGTTATTTCAGGTAGAAATTGGAAAATTGAAAATTTTTAAAAAAAAATTAGGGCCCAGGTTAAAATATCTGGATGGCCCGCATAGCAGATTTAAGTTCTACTCATGGGGTGTTTTATTTAAATTAAGCAAGTTGACACCTACTTCTGGTATAACAGCCACCACTCTGAAAATATTTTAGCCGACTTGCTCCCACCGACGATAGTAAATCTTCAAAATTTCCAAAACCCACTTTTCAAGAAATCGCGGCAGTTTGTCGATCGTGGGACACCCTGTATATATGTAAAATAAATTGAAAACATTTTTGTATGTTTTTTGTAAATAAAAAACTGAGTTTATCATATTTTATTGTTTATTTGTATATTAATCTTGTTACCCAAAATATGTTAAAAATGTAAAAGTCAAATGTCATTACAGACTAAAATACTGAAATAACTGAGTTATATGAAATTATGTAAAACTACGCTTTAAACAGAATTAAGCCGGAGTCTCATGCATCCGATTTCCGGCGATCCGATCATCTGAAAGTATTTTGATTGGTCAGAACATGTGGGGCCACAATGTTCTGACCAATCAAAATACTTTCGGATGATCGGATCGTCGGAAATCGGATGCATGAGACTTCGGCTTTAGCCTTATTAACTAAGTAATCCGAATTTTTGATATTTTTGAACTAAGAAATTTGCTTCGTGTAATAAACATTAATTACACGTACTTATAATAGCTGATGCCATTGACTAAAAACCGTTAACAAATAAAGCCAATTAAAGTTTATAAAAGTTGTGTAGAAACCCTCAAGTATATACCTACTAGAGGCAGCCTTGACGTGCCTCACTGCGACAGAGGAAGAAAAATCACACTATATCCTTTCTCCCTCAACGTGATGATAAGCTGATGAGGAGGTTTCAACCAATAGCACCTTGGAGCGAGAGAGAAAAAGGTGATTCTTCTTCCTCTCTCGCATTTTTGTTCGCACTGCCAAGGGAATACTACTTAAGGGTGCTGTAGGTATAGACTCGAAGGTAGAAACAATATGTCTCACCGTTAAGCAATAAATTTGCACACTGGGTGAAGATAATAAATGATAGAAATACACTGAGTAAGTATGGGATTTACCCATGGTTTTTTCTTTTAGTGCTTGGGTCAGCGCTCAGTCGAACGTAGCTCTGTCAATGAAATTGCATGATTAACTTCACTGCAAAGCTAATAGACTGCTATTCGCGTATGGCATATATTTCTATTTATATAGCCAAGTTCGCGCTGACCGTCGGCCGAGCATTAAATTTACAAGTTCCCATAAATTTTCTCCTACGATCCTCCCCTACGAAGATACGGGTACATAACGGACGCCGCTGGAAATCGTTTTTTTTTTTCAATAATAATATCGGTTTCAATAAGAATATCTAGAGAAATATCTAGATTTAATTTTTCTAGGTGAAAACCGTACGTCGGACTAAAAAAAGTCAAGAGTTTAAATCCGGTTATATTTTTATAGTCCTACGCACAGTTTTCACCTAGAAAAATTAAATATAGATATTTCTATGCATGGTGATATTGGGGTATGTAACCCTCCTGCCGACAATCAGGCACGTGGAGCGAGGAGATGTTATACTGCTAATCTTGTTTCTCTTTCCAACACTTGTTCGCACGGGCGACCAGCAAGGCTGCCTTTAAAAGGTATTTGTTTGAAAGTGTTAAATAACAAATAATGACGCAAATTAAATTAAGCGACAAATCTTACTAGTACGGGCCTGTCTACCGACCTCGACGTTTTATTTAACTGCGCCATCTACTTGAAAATACCTGAAGTTCCGAAAAGTTGTTTTCGGGCAGATTCCGCAGTCGCTATGTTTTACTCTCACCTAGTAACACGCAGTCTTCTGTCCTTCTTTGAAGTGTACGTTATTTGAATTAAGCTATCCTTTAATCCGCTCCGTTTTAAATACATCGAATATGGGATAAACAATTAAAATTTACAATAAAAAGAGCCACGGATATGAAAAAAGGCATAATAAAACATATTATTTTTGTTACTTGGTTACTACTAAATGTCTATAAATCACAGTAAAGAGTTATAATGCGAAATAATTGTCTTATACCGAAAATATTTAATTTTAACTACCGAAAAATCCAACTCAATTCTTAAGTGGTTTTCAACCTTGTTTTTAAAGCATTAAAACTTAGTTTTTTTTTGATTATTTGTCTTTACGAGAAAGATACATGTCTTATTTATGTAAATATAAGGTGATCCTTTATTTATTTTGCCAAGTTTTAGAGAAGCGTGGTCTAAAAGACAGTAATGTTCTTATGGAGATTTAACATGGCGAAACGGCCACCTTAACCGAGTTTATTTTGTTAGTGCCAGGGCGGTATCTAGAAATGGCCGCGCCCTTGGCGGGGCCTAACATTTGCGCCCCTTCCCCAATTTCTATATTTTCTTTATATAAAAATATTAGCCTACTATTTGAAAAAGACATGATTAACATAAAACAACTGTTTATATCTAAATGAAAAAAAGTGGAATGTAAATTAACTCTACATCCATATTTGCGGATGATTAAACTAAGAATAAATTTTCTCAACAATAAAATTGTAGTTCCAAAACTACTATGCATAGCAGGCCTACTAAACCGTAACATTTATACTTTTATAAATTAAATAATATGCAACAAAAATAAGAACTGGTGCTGCCCCCAATTTATAAAATACCAATTTATTCGCAGCTTAAAGATAAAAAAATTCAGAGAATTACATTCTCGCTATAGGTATCAGGATAAATTGATATTTTATTAATATTTTATACATTTTTTTAGTCTTAATATATTAAAAATAATTAAGTTAGGTATCTAAGTTAAAAATTTGTTATAAAATTGTTCTGTTGTTATTTATTTATTTGATTAATTTTATCAATAAAAAAATATAATAATATGATTATGGTACTCAGAACTGATAAAAAAAATCATAGCCGATTTTGCGCCCCCTAGGTAGTTGCGCCCATCTCGCCACCGCCTAAATACGGCCCTGGTTAGTGCATGCGGCCATATACTGTTTGCGCCTATAGTGCAAAATTTAAATAAAATCGGCGATTGGCTTGATAAGTAAAAAAGTACCGGAGCCGTTTGATAAATTTAACACAACCGTTTGGTAAATTTGTTCTTTTAGTTCGATTCCCCCAAGTGTAATAAATTTTTAATTTAACCCATTATTACTCTAAACTTAAACTGTAGCAAAAGTAATTAAAACTGTTTTCCCAGCTTAATTTACTATTAATTTAACCACATCAGCTAATACAAATTTTAGCATTTAAAATGCTTAATTTAAGCAGATAATGTGGTTGTTTTTACTTAATCACATACTTTGGTGGCATTAACTTATTTTTTAAATTATTTTAACCATATCCTTCTTCTGCGTATATACGCAATGGAAAATACTCCCGAAAACCGCTTTCCGCTTACGATAAAGAAAAAATCTAGTTTGGCAAGATATGGGATCAGCTTGGTACAAGCGATGAAAGGTAATATAAGTAGAAACAACGTTCTGCATGAAAACATGTAGCCCAGTAAATAAGACGGAAAATGTGGAAAAGTAAATAACAAGCTCCGATTTTTTTTGTTTTTACGTCTTCTGTAGACCCTCAGTAACATTCATCACCACTAACATCTGCCTTGAAATTAAAAATGGAAAAATTAGGGTAGTTTTATCACCCCAAATATTCTCCACCAGTAAAACTGATGAAAAACTTTTAAAATTCAAAATTTCACCTCGGAAATCGCCCCTTGGCGGTTTTTGGTGTCGCTGATTACAAATCTGCGCTCAAAAATCGTGAAAGGGTTGTGCCACCCCATCAAAACCACCCCTAGAACATACAGAAATAAGGAAATTTTGAAAACTTAATATTTTTCCTCGATTATTTCTTTCCTATTAATTTTGACCAATCGCTATCAAGAATTGGTATGTCAAATATAAAGTTTAGATGGAAAAATTACTTGACAACTGTCAACTTAGCTGTCAGCAGTTTTTCCGGAAAAAAAATCTTAAAATTTTATGCAAGTAACAACTCGCCTTGTAAAAACAAAGTTGATGGTTTCTATGCTGTGTGGCTATGTACCGTTACCAACAACAAAGATCTCAAACGACGCTTAAGAATTTATTAATTTTTCAACTGAAACTCAAATTTATCGGTTTGGAAATCGTTCCGAAAGTAAAATTAATGCGGCTGTTGAAAATAGTGTTCTACTTAATACTCAGAAAACTCACACATCGATCTGGAAGTAATTTATGGAATTTTGCCAAGCAAAAAATTTGAAATTACTCCAGACAACAACTACAAGCGAGCTAAATTTAATCCTCAAGGACTGGACATGGAACATGCGTAAAGCTAATGGGAAAGATAACAAAGAACTGTGTGTAAAAGTAATGTGGAATATCGTTGCCAAAAAATTGCAGGAAAAATATTTTCAAAAATTTAATATCGTGTTCGACCCATTCCACGACATTACCTTTAAGCCAGCTAGAGACGCTCGAAATGCGAAAAGGAGAAGAAGTCTCCAGAAACATAAAGAAAAAAGAAAAACAAGTTCAGCTCCTTTAATTATGGACGACTACTACAAGATGGTGTCCTTATGGGATGAAACAACCGCAACCGGGTTGCAGCGTAAATTTTACTTTATTGCAGCAGTTGTGCTTGCTTGGAAGGGCGGAGAAGCGGCTCGTTGCTTAACAGAACATTTTAAAAACGAAATTGATAATTATGGAATTAAAACAGGTGAGATATTGCTTTTTAATTTTGCAACAAAATCTGTAAATATTTATTGTAACTTGGCAGAAAAAACTTTTATATCAAAACAAAATATGTGCGCATACTTTTTATCTTGGTGTGAAATCTGTTTTCACAATTTTTTAATGTCTTTTTTGCAGTACCTTGTATAAATCACGTCTTGCCATTTTTTTAGCATCCAAAATTTGCTAGCTGTACTATTTTGGTAAAAAAAAAATAAAAAATAAAAACGATATATAACCACTAAAATTCCTTTTGCTTTTTCAAAAAAATTAAAAGTTACATACATCTACTTTAAAATCACACTACAAAATATATTTTGACATTTAAGTCAAATTTTGTATGCCTTGTTTCAGGAAGGATCGAGTATTACACAGTCTTCAGCAAAACTGCACAAGGTGGTGAAAAAAATCTGTGCGATAGAGAGTGGCTTGTTCCTAATTTAAAAAACCCTGAGTTTTGTCCGGTAAGTTTGTACAAATCCTTGTTCAACAAATGAACGTCTAAAATAACAACAAAAAGATTGTTTTTGACACTAAATTCAGCATGGCAATCCAATCGTAGCACTGGATGATTTAAAAACATTCCTGTTGGAAGAAATGAACTGTCAAAACGGACAAAAGACGCAGCCCAAAAAACAGTATGAACACGACAGAAGTTAAAATATCTAACCATTCTAGGCGATCAACTGCTGGCATCTGGCATAGGCCGGTGTAGGCAAGTAGCAACTCATCAAAATCACAGGGCATTCTAAAGCTGCGTCTATCCAACCGTATGGACAGTTAATATCATTTAAATATCATCACTGCCTTAAGAACCGTCCAAAATAATGTACCATCTTCAAGCTTCGAAACTTGAAAAGACAGAAAATAGACACTTCTTCGAGCCAACACCATCAATCGTTTAACACTCCTTACAGCAACATAGAGAATAGTGCTACTACAAACATAATTAAAAACAATTTAACCGATATGGCTAACAATGCTCCTGTAAGCTACAATAATTGTAATTTTTATAATAATTGTAATTTAAAATAAGTTTAAATTAATTACTTTTCCTAGCTTAAAAGTTATATTGTTATTATTAATTATTGTTCTTATTGTTTTAATTAAATAAAAAATGTTGTATTAAAATAAAATGTTTATTTAACTCAGGAAATAATCTTACCAAATATCCCTCGTCCAACTAATTTTTCCTGTGGAAAACAACTCGCCTCTTTCGAATCTCTTACGACTCGGGCATTTTCCCGGAGAGTTGTAAAGCTGCACGTGTGCAACATGTCTCCCAAAAAGGATCCAAAACTCTCCCTTCTAACTATAGACCATATCTCTTATTTCTGTTGTTTGCAAAGTAATGAAAAAATAAATTAATTACCAAATCTTAAAGTAACTGGAAAAAACAAGATCTTACATGATAGACAGTAGGGATTCAGTCACAGAAAATCCACAGCTGACCTTCTTTCCTTTGTCTCACACAACTGGAACAAGTCCCTTGAGTTTTTTGGTGAAACTCAGATCGTTGCTCTTGACTTGACATATCCAAAGCTTTCAATCAGGTCTGGCATGACGGGCTTCTTAACAAACTTCCTTCTTACGGTCGTCCACCTAAGTTTTGCTCTTGGCTCTCCAGTTTCCTTTCTAATCGACGTATATCAGTTACTGTAGATGGTCATTCTTCCAGCTTCTACACAATTAATGCTGGGGTGCCTCAGTGCTCAGTACTGGAACCCACGCTTCTACACATTAACGATCTTCTCACTCATAAGTTTGCTGACGATATTACCCTCCACTCTAGTATTTAATTTCTAAAGCCACCATGTAATTCTCATTTGGAAAACAAGCGCAGGTCAATGCAGATACCTCTTTCACAAGACCTTAAACTTATCTTGAATTGGGGCGCAAAAAATCTTGTTCAGTTTATTGCCTCGAAAACTCCTTCATGTTCGCTGTCGCGTTTCTAAGTATTCTGCTTTAACAAATAGCATTCGCGAAAGTGGAAAACCACTCTCGCTCATGCTATTTGTTAAAACAAATTACTTAGAAACTCGTTTTTTCGAATTTTTTCGGAAAAATTAAATGCACTAGGGATATTACCCCCGAAAATCATCTTTTTTGGGTTTTTGGGGTTACTAATTACAAATCCAAAATTCATGTTAGAGTGGTTGCACCTCATCAAAAGCACCCCTAGGAGTTACAGGAATGGGAAAATTTTGTTTGGTTTTTTTTAAATTGAAGTAAACTTGAAAGACTATTTTATTACACTCGTAATTTATTTTTTCAATAATTTAACTTCTTTGAAACCAAAATTCGCGCGCATATTATATTGAAAGTTTGTGGTAACTAGACTTCGGATTTGTGAATCAGCGATCCCGAAAACTCCCGAGGTAAAATATTGAATTTTAAATTCTCCATTTCTGTAACCTCTAGGGGTGGGTGCAACCACCCTTACTCGATTTCGTACCGCGGATTCGTAATTAGCGACCCCTAAAACCCTTAATAGAGGATTTTCGAGGTAAATTTTTACTTCTTAAAATTTTTCCATCTCTGTAACCTCTAGGAGTGCTTTTGATGGGGTCTAACCACCCTCCCAGGAATTTTGGATTCGTAATCAGCGACCTCGAAAACCACCGAGAGACAATTTAAGAGGTGAAATTTTCAATTTTAAAAATGTTTCATCACTTTTACTATTGGTAATTATTGAGGGGTGGGAAAACTACCCTAACTTTTTCATTTTTCATTTAAAGGCAGATGTTACTGGCAATTAATGTTCCTGAGAGTTCACAGAATACGCACAAACAAACTTTTTAAAATCGGAGATTTTTGTCAACTTTTCCACATTTTACAGTATTTTCCGGCTTATTTACTGGGCTAATGTTCTAGTTTTTCTTAATTTAAATAACTTGCACAAAAGTTTCTAATAAGATAATTTAGTAGAAACATTTTACCCTAATTGTGGAATCTACGAAATGAAACTCTTTGTAGCAGTAAAAGCCCCAACTTAACAACATATAGTTTGTTTATATGTAGAAATAAAACGAAATACGACACAAATACTATCAGAGTTTTAGAACTAAAATGCAGTTTTTAATCTTATTCCCATAAGTTTTTAAATCACGCCTGGGAGCTTTTAACCAACTAAGATATATATTTACCTTGTCAATTGCTTGGTACAAACACGTATTGCAGCGGCAGTTTTGCAGCTGGAAAGTTAAATAATGACAACAATTTTACTTCCGAATATACGAGATTTTAGCCATTCATCTTGCTCGTTTAAACTCGCTAAGCTTTTAATAAAATAAAATTTATTCTTTATTAAATAGAATAACAAAGTACACAGGTATATGCACCTGTGAGTTAAAATAAATTATTCAGTTTAATATTTTTTTAAGCATTGGACAGATATGTGTGCCTCATTTTATAAACAATAATAAATATAGATATTGTATCTTATGATCATTTACTCTTTATTTAAATTTTCGTCAAAGGTTTTTTTTTTAGTTTGTTTACTAAAAACACTTATATAAAATAAGGGCCAAGTTCCTATCCAAAAATCTCGACTGAGATCTAAAATTATACCAAGTTCTTTCCAACACCTTTTTGATCTTAGTACCTTAATAGGCCGAGATTTTTGGGATGCCCTTATTTTACATAAGTATCTTTGGTGGAATCTTCTTATTTTGTAAGTTTAATAAATAAAAAAAACTGGTGAGGATTTTATGACCCTTGTTTTTTTAAGTATACCCCTAGAATATTTTGAATCAATTTTTAGATGGATTGAAGTAAATATATTAACTTGTACCAAAAAAATATTATTATTAGCGAAATTTTTAATGTTCAAAATAACTTTTTTGCTTATATCTTCTTTATTAGAGTCCGATTTAAAGAAGAAAAGGCCAGGAACGTCATACCAAAAGAGTCCGCGATTAGGCCTTTCTTTCTCTACGCTCCGCCCATACGTTGTTAAACTTGGAACAGAGCGACGAGAACGTGAATAATTTTGAAGTGAAAGAGAACAACGCATGTTGATGACGCTGGTGGCCTTTTCAACTTTAAATCGGACTTTACTTGTTTTATTAAATATGTGTGTATCACTTTTTATATAAAGCTTATCAGAGAGCATTGTTTGCTTAATACAATTTGTGTAGATCTTTTATTTTTTGAGATATTTGCGTTTGTATTTTAAATTTAAATTATTATTATCTCAAAAACTAGGAGAACTACAAAAGCTTTTATAAATCAAAAGTTACGTAGTTTTATTGAACCATTATTATTGATAAACTACCTTTTTGGCTTAAATAAATAGTTTTCAAGTTATATCGAAAAAAACAATTTTTTACGATTTTTTTTTAAGTTTAAAAAAATGCAATTTAAATCCGGTAAGCTAAGGCAGCAGTGCGGCTTTAAATTAGGTATACTTCATAGTAATATAAAAAAAATGTTTCATGCTTATCTCTTATTGGCCAGCTTTTTTGCGGTGGCCTCCCGGACTCTATCTAATAAAACTGTGAAAATATTCCAGCAATTTATGTTTCATAAAAATTGCTGAAAATAATTTCATTTAAATATAATAGACTACAATATGTTTACTAAAATATATGGAATGGTATTATTCATTAATTTGTTAGTGTAGTTATGGCATTGTTTAGATTGATGTTATGGTTGCCCGGTGTATGCCAAAGACTCCGGCTAGTTTTAATCGAGAGTTAGGTGTAGGTTCGTGCTTGGGCCATTTTTTTCTAAGTCGATAATTGTTTAATATTTATTATGATAGTAAAAAGAATTATCTTGAGCGCCACTGATTTTTTTATCCAATGTCCTGGGCAAAATCAGAAACCAGTACTAAGAATTTAAAGTAATTAAAATAAAATTTTAGTACCTTTACATGAGTATAGCTATATTTTTAGTATCGGTGTTTGTTTCAAATCACTATTTTTTTTTTGTAATGTACAGGTTATTTACATTTAATTACATATATATTATAATACATTATGTATACACGGGTCTTATTAAAGTTTAAATTTAATAAAAAAATTGTTATATTAGGTTTAAAGAAAATGAAAATTATAATGTCATAAAAAGGGAAATTTCACGCCACGGGGAAATTCATGAATTTCTAGTGAGCCCTGTAAATCAATAAAAAAATATGCTACCAATTTGGCATTTTACATCTTTATATAGGAGTTAAAAAGTTTAGATAAGTGAAATTTAGAATTGATTTTTAATTAAAAAAAATACTAAAATGAAAATAAATGGCTAGCCATAATTTTTGTCGATCAGATGGAAATATCTTCAAGACCTCAGAGTCTTCACAGGGGCTTCGGTGGTAAAGTCCAATGTTCTTATGGAGTTTACATTTCGGCTTGCTCGCAACTTATGGTGATCCGTGACATAATGCTGGACACAATCAGAGAACTTTTTAGAAAACAAATCCACGATGAGCCGTGATACAATGCTCAGAGTCCTCTAAAAAAACCATCTCCTCGGTGAACCCTAGAATACATCATTGCTCTATGAGCACCAAAACATGTTCATATAGTGATAAAAGAATCACTTTACGAGATACATACCTCTATTTTCAAGGGATTCTTTTACCGACGTCCATCACGTCGAAAACAGCCACGAAAAATATTCTTTTTCTAGTATTAAAAATCAATATACACCTCAAATATTGACGTCTCGATAAATATTAAATTCGATTCTTTCTGCAAAATTACATGATCTTCAAAAATTTCCCAGGTTAATTTAGATTTTTGCAGCAGACTTCTTCACGACACGACTTCACATGTCAAAGACCCTTGAAAAAGTATATCTTGTTTCTGACATCTCTCTCTGACGTTTCCCATAATCGTGTTTTGTCTACAGCATTTTCGGTTTTATTCATGCAGTGCGCACTCGAACACCTTTTGGGCTTGGCCCTTGATCTGTTTATTAGCCAAAAAGAAACCAGTTTTTATCACAATCCTACGATTACTCTTAAACGTCCTTGAGTGAGACCAATTTTAAACGAAAACCGATGTGTCGCTTAAATTCGCCTTAGAGAGATTGACGTAAAGAAAATCGATATTTTGACAATCAGCTGATATTTACCAAATGAGAAATTTAAACTATTTATTTAAATAAAAATACATAATTAGAAAATGTCGTGATAATCAAAGTCAACATAAAGCAAGTAAATATAACACTCACTCTATATGGATGGAATAATTCAGTAAACAACTTCTTAGGAGATTACTTGGCTTTGCCATTCCAACTCGAAAGAATACAAACAGCATTTTACTTACAGTGAGTTTTACACTCAACCCGCATTCATATTGGTTTAATCATCATTTCTTATTATTTCAGAAAATTTTACAATTTTAAAGTTACGTGCAAAAAAATAACACCAAATGAGAAAATAACAATATACATGTGAAATACGAGTAGAAGCAAGGATCTATTATTTATGTATGAAGTAAATAGAAATTATACATGATGTGTCTATTTATTAAAAAAATTAAATAAAATAGCATTTTGCTTAGGATAGAAAAGTTAGCAATTTTAAAATGCTATATAGTTTTTTAAAGAATAAATATTTTTAAAAATATTTTCGGTATTAAAGGTTATCAAAAAAGGGTTTTCGATTGGCATAAAAGTGTAAGTGGGAGATTTAGAGTAAAAAACATAGGTAACCCTATTTAAGTTACCAAAATAAGTGGACATTTATTATTTACCCATCCACCTACTACAAATAAATAGAAATAAAAAAATTAAAATGCGTCCATTTACTTATTTTAACTTTTTAATAATATTACTTTTTAAACGCATTTTGTAGTAACACTCCTTGTATTCATTAGATTCGTCTGACACAAAGTGTAAAATGGTAAGAGACGCCATTGTGTATTTTTACTAACCTTAGTTCCCTTATGAATATATTTTATTGGACCATTTAAAACTTTTCATGCAAATCCAAATCCGAACTTTGTGACAAATATTTTAAGTTAGCGCTCGGGGGAACACAGTGACAATTCTCCGGTGTAGTGGTCTGAAAAATATCCTATTTGTGTTTATTTTATTCTTTATAGGTTATAAATATTAACAGAAGCACAACACAATTTTATTTAAAAAAAAAAACATTGATTTTGAACATCACAAAAATATAAAAATATAGCATTTCACAGGACAGATTTCTCATCGGAACGTTGTTACCTTTGTGCCAGTCTCTACCCTAGATCCTGGGCCAAAATGCTTCTATTTAGCGAGAAGCATAAATAATTCTTTTTTTTTAATCGCTAAGGTGCCTAAATAAAACGTTTACATTTTTTTTCTACGAGCGAGCGAAAAATGATTCTTTCACCATTATTTTCTGTGTGGAAAGACGTTATTCCCTCACTAGTGCGGGAAGGTATATTATTCCCACACTAGTGCAGGAAGAGTTTGCAAACGTTAAATGAGGCGTTGAGAACCAGACCGGACATCCAATTAATGACCCAAATGAAAAAAATTGGGTTTTAAAAAATGTGTGGTTTTCTAGGTTAATGTTTTCTTAAATTGAAAATGCATATTAATGTACTATTTAAGATTTTGTAGGTGTTTGTTCTGGCTCTCAACACCTAAAATAATGAGTGTGACGTTAAATAATTCTATTGTTGATTCAGCAAGTTACCTTCGGTTTCGATGATGATGAGTTTTTACTGACCTTCAAAATAATTTCGAAGTGTCAAGTATAATCTTATATTAAATATGGAACACGAAATTCCACAACATGTTTTGCATTCTGCTAATGTAGCTACTTAAGAAACTATACCAAAGAAATCTGCTTCGGATCTATCCGTTTCGGTAAGCGCACCTTTGTCACTTTTTTCCCATGAAAGCGGGTCTGTCCGCTTTCTGTTTGGAGCTAGGAACGTAATAGTCAAGCACAGGATGTCATACACTCATCAGCACGGTATGCTAACACCTTGAGTTAAGCCTTGTGTTCATCATAGCTTCGGATTCCGTTCCATGCGCTAGTCAAAAGAGTTGCCGATAACCAGCAACTCTAGGGCATGTTTCAAAAGATCCTACTGGGCCCAACCACGCCGACGACGTGTGAACACAGAGTTGGGAATTCTTCTGGGACAGACATTACTGACCTTAAACGGCACGGAGGATGGAAATCTTCTTCGGCTGCAGATTGGCTTGCATATTGTATATATATATATATATATATATATATATATATTTATATATATATATATATATATATATATATATATATATATATATATATATATATATATATATATATATATATATATATATATATATATATATATATATATATATATATATATATATATATATATATATATATAAAACGATAGTTTAAAGTCCTAGTTTTTATAACTTTATTCATTGTTATTACTGTATATTTTTAATTTTATCTTCTTACTTGTATTTTCTTTAAAACATTTTTTTTTTGTTATCACCCTCCGTACGTTCGTAGAAAAAATATAATTTCTAACATTTGCGGGAAGCAATTTTTCTTCCCGCACTTGTTAGAGAAATAGCCGTTACTTTTGTTAAATAAACTTGCATTTTCTATGGATTACACATAACAGATACGCCAAGTACAATCAGTAAATAAGTAGAATATCCGAAATCTCTAACAGTCATACATTATAATGTGGAAAAATAAGAAATTGTGGCAAAATGTATTCCAGAATGTGTGAGATAAGATAGAGCTTGGCAATATTACGAGAATATGCTGTCTTTTGAAGAAATCCTTTATTTTCATTTCGATGTAGAATTGCATTGGTGCATGAACGTGAAGATAACTTATTATTTGCTGCGATAAGGCGTTCATTTCGACAGAAAAATAATTTTGGCTCGTATTTTTTATTCAGATCAAAATTTAAATAAATTTATTCATTTTAAAATTCTTAACAGATAAACGTAAGGATTTAAGTTTATTGAGTTGAAACAAAATAGAAAAGAAAAAAAACTTTAAAGCATATCTTTATAACAAACAATACATACATAAATTACATTTCTTTAATTTAAACAGATAGTTTGTAATACTAAATATCAAACAGTCGTTAGGCAAGTTTTAGAAAAAATTATACAGGGTGGGTCACCCCAACCGCCACGGAGTTTATACCAAAGCCCGTAAGAACTTTTAAAACATTCTTTTGCAGAATGTATGCAGACGTTAGAGGACCTTTATTTAAAGTATTTGTATTTATACAGGATGATTAAAAAAAGAGTACCATGTCAAAGTTATGTTTTTTTTTAATAGGACACCCTATATTTCTTCTCGATTTTGAATTCTAGAGCAAAAATAAAGCCATGTTTCAATAAAGGTCCCTATACCCAATCCCCACCGTTTTTGAAATATTTGCAAAGTTCTGAATTTGTAGAACTTTGGTAAAAAAAAAATTTATCGAAAATATTTAAACTGGAATTAAATTACCTAAGCCAATATTTAGTTAACATACTATTACTACAATATGGTTTAACATTATTATAAAAATATTATACAGGGTGGTCAAAAAATAATTTATTATATTATGAACGTTTAATTTTTTGCATATAACTCTTTTATTTGAAATGGAACAACCCGTATTTGACCATCTAGTATTTGCAGAATTTTATCACCAAATACAATAATATAGGGTTTGCCTATACCTAAAACCGTTACTTTTTCAATTATTTCGAATTTTATGTAGTGCGTGCATTTCACACGTATAATATTACCATAATAAAATATTTTTAAACTAAAGAAGATTTGACACAGAGACGTTACGATTGTTATTACTATGTTAAGAGTTTAGGTATAGGCAAACCCTATATCAATGAATTGGTAATAAAATTTTGCATAATATTAAATAGTCAAATACGGGGTGTTCCATTTAAAATAAGAGTTATTTGCAAAAGAAAGTTCATAATATTTGATATTATTTTTTGACCACCCTGTATAATATTTAAATTAAATCGTTAAACCCTATCGTAGTAATAGTATGTTAACTAAATATTGGCTATGGTAATTTAATTCTAATTTAAATATTTACGATGAAAACAAATTTTTACTTAAGTTCTACAAAATCAGAAATTTGCAAATGTTTCAAAAAGGGTGGTGATTAGGTATAGGAATATTTATTGAAACATGGCTTAATTTTTGCTCTAGAATTAAAAATCAATAATAAATAAAGGGTGTCCCATTTAAGAAAAAAACATAACTTTGATATGGTACTTTTTTTTAATCACCCCGTATAAATGCAAATATTTTTAAATAAAGGTCCTCTATCGTCTGCATATATCCTGCAAAAAAAAATTAAAAATTCTTACGGGCTTTTGTATAAACTTCGTGGCGGTTGGAGTGCCCCACCCTGTATTATCATATTACTTCATAAAATTTGACAATACGTAAAATTTAAAAAAGACGCCTTTTACCTTTTATGCTAACCTTTAAAACATCGATAATTTTCGGTCCATATTTTTAATAATTTATATTTATATTTAATACTGTCTGGTATACCTTCGGTTACATTGTTAATTAAAGATTAAAGTCTGGTTGATTAGCCATTACAGTATCAGAGCCGGTAAGTGTCGCTGAGCAACACTTATCGGATTGTTTATTTTTATAAATCAAATGAGACATTTAAAAATATGCCAACATGACATTTTCTTTCTTGTTGACTGTTGCCACGGGGAAAAAAAATGTTGCAATTTTTAGAATATAATGTGGTTTCTTAATTTTTGAAATCAAATAACGATACAGAACGGATGGGCGGATAAACCATTGTCAACTTAGTAAATTGTTTAAAGTTAACAACGGTTTAGAATGTTTAACAAAATGTTAGATTTTAACAGGTTGCCTACTAAAATCATTGAATAACAATGACAATGACGTTTTGTTAAACATTCTAAACTGCTAAGTCCATTGCTAAATTTAACAACGCGATCATCACTCGGCCGTTAGTGTTTAAACATAAAGCTCTGTTCAGAAGTAACTGACAGTCGCTTAGGAAAAAATCAATCATATTGATATATTTATAATTATTCTTGTTTGTACAGAATTCTTTTTAATTTTTTTACTAAAAATAATTCCAAACATAGACAAAAAAAAAAGCAAAGCTGTAACAAAAACAGTTTTTGGCAGTTTTAAAGGGATCTTTACTTACGATTTATTATTTATTTTTTTAATTAGCTTAAATTTATATCTATATATTTTTTTTTTTAATTTACACGTTAAAATATGTCCTGAAGTGATTTAAGGTTATCGTCATACCTGATCATTTTCGTAGAGTTTTAATGGATTAATTAGGATAGAGCGGGGCTAGGTGAGCATAGGGGTGAGCTAAGCAATATCTCACAAATTATACACCGCATGCTAACGCATCAAAAAGCAAAAATAAGCGGTGGGGAAAAATTATTGGGCGACTGCCAGTTACGATCTGTCGATCAAGTGATTTATGCGCTCGCTTAAATTATTTTGCAAATTAATAGCTATTTATGATACTAGTGCATTATTATACATATAAGTCACTCGAGAAAATTAGCCCTCGAGGCCGTAGGCAACACACGTTTTCCATAGAATATTTTATCCAAAACTGTCATATTATTATAATATAAAGTTAAAGTAAGATACATAGAAAAGATCTTTGAAATAAAAAAAAATCCCGTAGTATATTTCTAGTTTATCAGATTATGAGGACATAGTAAACAGGTGGATTTTCTTGCAACAATGCAATTTTGAAAAGGTTGCGGTTTTGTAACTAAGGTGATTGTTTAAAAAAATGGATGTTTGTCAAGAACTAAAAAGTCCTAGAATCGAAAACTCTAAAGTTTATACAGGAATTGGGAAAATATATGATAACCAACCTGATCCCAGAGAAACCAATACAGTTTTATAATAAGGAATTTCGTGAATTGGAAGTGTGAATGAAAAATAAAGGCATTTAATTGGTAAACGAAAGTTTTTCCTGGCATATTTCTTATATTTAAGTGAGAAACTTGCCCTTCGTCATTATGGACGAAATATTCCATGGTAAAACAACCCTTAAGATATATAAGAACATCGATATCTTTAGATATGGAAAAATTGAAGCGTTCCAAATCAAAATCAGAAATTATACGTCTACGAAGGCCAAAGTTTTAGGAAAAGTTGAAAACGTGGAATTTTTGCAAGAAGCTCTAATGAATATTTCTTTTAGCCAAGGTAGACATTTTGTTTTCCATTAGAGTTGCCTTTTTACGCTTTAATCTTTTATGGTCCTGGAACATTTTCATATTTTTTTACGTTTCTTGTAATCAAGGTTTTCTGTATAATATATTATTATTTAATTTTTCGATTTCAGCTGGTCTTGATACTAGGCGTTTCTGGTGCCTGTCGATGCGATGAAATGACTAAGTTGCTTTATAGAAAACATCGAGTACAAAGGACAATACCTTGTTTTTCAAATCCCTGAAACAAAAAACCCGATAAATCAAGTGCTTTACCATTTCAAACGAAGGATTTACGGTAAACCCTATTGGGTTAGGCAAGGCAGTATTTAAAATTACGACTAAAAATGTACCCACCAAAGATTTTTTTTAAATTATCAGAAAAGGAAGTGTATTTTTCAATGTGTTAGTATAAATAAAATTTATAAAATACAAAATGCTGTGGCAAATTTTTTTGGGGTTGCCTGACTCTAATTAATATACTGGTCATAGCTTGCGCCACTCAGCAACCCTCCTGGCCAATGCCGGGGGGGACCTCATAACCCTCAAACGACATGGTGGATGGAAATCATCCACCGTGGCTAAAAGCTATGTCGAAGAACTAATTTTGAACAAAATCGAAATTGCAAAAAAATACAGGGTGAGCAATCTTAAGCTCTCGATAATGCAGACAATGCATAATTTCTGTGAATGTTCCCAGTGTTACCGGTGCTGATGCTAATCTTAATGGTAATTTCACAATCAATGTAAACATTAGTATTAAAAATAGGCAGTAGCACATAAGTTTAGTAATAGTGTAGTGTAGTAGGAGCAAAAACTGAAGTTGTTTTGATTGTATTATTGACTTTGTTTGACATGTTGTTTTGGAGCCTGATTTATATAATTTTTTGTAATAAAGCAATGATAAAAGCACTATGTATTGGACTGATTTTAGGGCATCGAGCTAGTAAGCTTCATAACTCACTAGTGAGATAAAAATCTATAACTCACTACTTTATCTCCCTAGTGAGTTATGGGTCACTTTATTCGTCTAAATTAAGATCTATATTAGACGTATAATATGACATTTTGGATAAAAGTATAAAGCTTGGGCTTGCAAATATTTATTTTGTATAAGTCAAATATTATTTGTGTTATTTTTTTAGGTTCAGTAAAGTAGAAAATATTAAAACAGCTGCAATAGCGACAACGAGGGTTAAAAATCATTATATCGCCATAATTTTGTTTTTAAGTTGTGCCTTTTATTAGTAATTACATAAAAGAAAAGTCTGGTTTTGGGTATGTCCAATTTTTCGGTTTACAATATGTCGATTTTTGTTTATTTTTTTTTTATGTTTATTATCAAAAAGAAAATTAAAAATTTTATTTTACTGCTATGCCTCTAAAGACTGTAAATATACGTTAACTCTAGATAATATCTTTATTTTATGTTTGGTAAACATTTTAGCTTTATGTTTAACTTTCTTCACTTGAACAGTAGTTGCTCTTAATTATACCTTTGAAATGTATCTCTATAAAGACATTTAAAAAAGAAAAAATTTTACTAACCCACTACTATAAACTTTAAATACTGGTGTCAGTGCCAATAATAAAAAATAATCTTTAAAATTTTAAAATAAGAAGGTACGTTTTACTTGTATAAATTACAATACTACATTCTTAAAAAAAATAGTAAAAAATTATACATTGTAAATCCTAGTTAAATGACTTTTACCAAGAAACATCTCCTATTTTAATTGTATAAAGCCTATTTTTTTTTCTTTAAGGTATTATTTTAATATTTAATTATCTTTAAAAATTTTCAGAAACATTTAGATAAATGATTAGTTTTGTGCCTGTAAATAAAGGTTAATGTAGTTAGTAGTTAGTATTTTGTCAAAAACATGCTCAAATTCTATAATATAATAAAAGTTCTAATTTTTTGGTGTAAATTTCTAGAAGAATATGAAACAAAGCTCCATTCTTATTGAAGTACCAAATAATAGTCATAAACAGAGTCCTATCTTCCAAGTAAAATATATTGTATACTTATATAACTTCCTAAACCATTTTAAACAAATATCCCAAACTGCTTTTTTTAAAACCCCTAAACATTTCAAGAGGAAGTGATTTTTTTTATACTTTACGGGATGAAAAATCTATTATTACCTTTAGTTTTTCAACCTGCAAAACCTTTTGATTCTTTTAAAACTTTTCATGAAAATCTGACTAGAATTGTGACAAATATCCCAAGTTTAAGCTTCTAGGAAACACGGTCACAATTCTCCGGTGCACTGATCTAAAATAAAGCTTCTAAAATAAAAATAAAATATTGCAGCTGTATTTACTAAGCATTTTTAGGGTTTAAACCCGGTATAATTGGCACGAAAATTACAATTTTACAATGCTGTCTTTTTTATGACTTTATAATCACAAACTATATCAACAAAAATGTCTTTTAACTGAAAATAGATAAAAATATATACATTAAACACTTGAAATTAGTAAACAAATTACATGGTGCCAATAAATTGAAAAGTACAAGGTATCACATTTTCGACACTTTTATAGGGTATCTCTATAATTGTAAGTGCTATTAAAAAAGTCCTAAAAGAGACCTGTGCTCTTTTTACAGAAAAAACAAAAATTTAGAAATTTTCGCCTGCTTAAGAGATACTGAGAAAAATTTAAAAAAAAATCAATTTTAGCATGACCCTATATTTTCTTAGTTTAAAGAGGTATAGAAAAAAAGTTTTGTACCGGGTGTTCCACTAAGAGAGGTAGTCGGCTATATCTCAGAAACTACTAATGGTATAACTATCGGGAAAAAAATTATATAAAAGTGACCAAGAGAAATTGCTGGAAATTATTTTCAAGTCTGTGGGGTGGCGCTAGGGGCGTAAGGGTAACAACAAAACATAAAAATATACATTTCTCAAAAAAATATCAAATAAAGTGTATCAATAAGTGGTACTATTTTATTTTTAAAGTTTTCAACAAAGAAGCTTCGGTGTAATTTTTGTCAGTTCTAAATTAAAGTGGTGAGGGAAGGTTAAAGATTAATTTAGAAAAGGCTAATAACTCCGGTTTGCTTTAACCGAATTTAGTAAACTGGGTCTGTTTAGAAGTGCATTTTAAGCATTATTTTCAGGTGTATAAACTATTGCTACACATATCTCACAAACGCCGCTAGAGGGCGTCAAGGTAAAAACTAACTTATTTTACGAAATTTTTGAAAATTTTAAATGACAATGATATATACCCTTTTACATATTTAGATTAAGAAAAAATCCAAACAAAACGGCGAAAACGCAATTTAATATCTCTTTTCAAACCGAATATATTAGCAAAAAAATAAATACGACATAGAGACGTAAGAAACGACGTTAATGCCTACTAAGGCCGATTTCAGGCAAAATTAAATTTAAATTTTTTCAAACCCCCTAACACATCATGGTTTTTACCAATTTTTAAACCCCTTTAAGATATTAGAAAACATTAGATAATTACCAAACCAAAACTGTAATAATCCATTGTTTTTGTCCTTATCAAAATTTAGCTTGAAAACAAAAGGGTGCTAGAAATTCAAAATTTACACAATTTTTAAATTTCGCTTAAAAAATTATTTTTAAAAAAATTTTGCTATTGTGTTCTTTAAAAATATTATTTTAGTGTTGTGCTATTGTGTTCTTTGATTGATTTTATTGATTGATAAAAAAATAAAAGTTGAGGTTTTGTCCCCCCTGACACTGAAAACCTCCAGGGCTTGTTGTATCTTTTGTGTATTTGTTTCAGTTAAAAGGTTTGACACCTTAGATATGTAGACCCCCTTTTTCTGTTCCAGCCTCCTGGTGGTTAGTGTCCACCATGATTTTGATTTTCCCAGTGTAAGTGCGGGGGGCACTCATATATGATGAGAAGCTGTCTCTTCCTCTTCGACACAGCTGAAATGTGTTTTTCTAAAAGATGCCCATAGTGGCATGTTTTCTTAGAGTGCAGTGTCCGGTTATTAATCCTGTCACTACTAATCTGATTCTATTTGTTTTAGTAATAAAATTACAACGACAACACCATAAAATGCTCACAAAACTGATATCAAAAAATAAAGAAACTGGATTTTGCGAAGAAGGGCATAAAATCAGCAAAGTACCTTCAGCAAAACCGTCGAAAGAATTGACAGGAAAAAAAAAACTATTTTTTTACTGCAATAAAATAGTGAAAATTTTAAAAATAAAATACAAAAAAAGGCCACCAAGGTTTACCGCCTACACCCCAGAAACTAAGCCAGAGGACTTGAGGATTATTTAAAAGACAGCCCTGAGATTCCTTTTAGAGTGCTCTAACAAAGTAGATCCACCAGCCAGTTTAAAGTCTCTATCCACTTGATTTCTGAAAAGTTAACGAGATTTGGCCTGAAGGTGCAGCTGTTAGAAAGTTCCGGATTACTTGGGTTTTAAACGCAAAGAATAAGAAAAGACTAAATTCAGGAAACAATAGTTTTAAAAATTAATATTTCATCAATTTTAAAATAAAAAAAACAAAATTAATGAAATGAGTCTTTTCTGTGTTGCATGATTCTATTTATTTTATTTTATGTTTTAGTGAGCATTCTCTCGGAGAAAAATTTTGAAAAAATTCAGATACATACTTTTTTCATACGGGAAACAGCTCCAAACACGGGGGAAAGTGGTTGTGTTTTTTAAGGAGGTTTTAAAAAATTTAACTTATATTGAAATTAATGAAGGGTTTTTGGAATTTTTTGTGTCAGATTTATAGACAGCATAAAAAAAGGTCACTATACCTCGTTTCCATGCAGTTTTCCCACTGTTTCTGAAATTATAAATAAAGGCATATCTAAAACATTAAACAAAATTGTAATTATATGGGGACTTTTTATAACTTAACTAAGTAAAAGATAAAGTTCATTTTTACAGATTTTATTAACTCGTTCGATTTAATATTAATAACAAGCCCACAAGAAACAACTGATAGAAATTTTTAAATCAAAAAAATAACTTATATTTTGGGACCAACAAGTTTATCAGATCATCCGCAAACATAATAAAATTCTTAAAGGAATAAACAAACGGAACAACATTGGTACAGGCCTATAACTCAAGCGGGCTTGTCGTCTTTTCTACTACTATCACGGGAATCTGAATTATTCCGACTCTAACTTATCAAAACGAAAAATGTAAAATATTTTTAAATATTTTTTCTAAAACATATAGCAAAAAACTTTTCCAATTTAAAAGAATGGTCTCCAAAAATAATATTCAATGGTTTACTGACGAACTACGCGAAATGCGCACTTTTTTTTCAGGATTTAAAAGTCAATATCCCAATATTCCCAACATAAAACAAACAGTAAACTCTTTTTTTGTATAAACAGAATCAAATTGGGATCAAAAAGCAGATGAAAATATAAGAACAGTGGGGAAAACAATCAAAAAACAATGGAATGTCTAATCCAAGAAAAAATAACAATTCAAAACTAATTCTAGTCCCTTACGTCATGATAAATAATGAAACGCCCAAAATCTTCAATAACATAAGGGCTAACGTAAAAATACCACAATCAAATCATATTTTCTTTGTCCATTTCAAAATTCCGGCGTCATCTCATAAAATAATATGGGGAAATAATCCAAGAAGATGTTTATGACCTAAATATAAATATAAAAAAAAAGCGTCAAAAATATCTAAAAAATACCTAACAAAACCCCCTAAATCTAGCTATTGATGAAAAGGGACCTTTCCAGATTGTCTTATCTAAGGTGGGCCTTTATTTTCAAAAGGAGATCCCAATGATCCTAATAATTACCGGGGCCCAAAATCAATAATTCATAATAGAAAGATATTTGAAAAGCCTAAATTTTCAACTTTGTAAATTATTTTGTGGATAATTTTTGCTTTTGGCCCCAGTTCGGCTTTGTTCCAAATGAAAATTAGCCATAAACAATGTTTTTTTTTCGATAGCGGAAATACGAGGATTTAACACGCAGAGGCTTTTTGGATCTTTAAACCCAAACCCTTGACTGTGTCCAGCATGATATTTGGTTTTAAAAAATCAAAAAATAAGGAGTATAAAATAAAAATCTACTTTCAACTTATTTGAAAATAGAAAAGATAGGAACTCGGTTGAAAAGCGTCAACCAAATCTAGGGTTGGGGACACAGGAGCCGCCCCCGAATTTCCCGATCTTAATGACCCCGATAAAATAGGGGAAATCCCTCTACCGTAAAACAGATGACACACTGTTTAGTGCAGAAAGACACTTGATATTCTTCAACATAACATGGAGAGAAGCTTACTGCATGGAGAAAGAAAACGCCAAATGATTTTTTTCGGGGGGATCTTTCAAATGGAATGGGGAAAAAGTTAGGTTTTTTTGTTTTATGGATCCTAAATTAACATGACCAAAATAGATCAACTTTGCTTTAAGTTTAACAAGAACCGTCTTTTTTAAAAAGAAATCTTGTGGGCAAGTCTCTAATTCATGAAAAACGTTTTATGCACTGTTTGAGGGGACTTGTACTTTTGTATCTTGCATGGGGTCACCATTTATACCAGCCGTCTTTTGGTTTAAAGGTTTAAGAGTTATGTTAGGGGTAAGTTTTCGAGATGATGTAGAATATTTTATAAAGCAAAAATATTAACTCTTCCATGTTTATATATCTTGTATGACTTTACATATTGTATTAAACTTAAATTCTAAATAACACATTATGTTGCTTAATATATTCCTCATGCACACAAGTGGGAAGTGAATTTACAAATACCTTTACGAGAGAGAAGTCAATACAATTAAAACTACTGCATGGTCCAATATTTTTAATCACTGCCCGAAAAATCAGATTTGCCATGAAACTTTGATGTCAAATTAGCAGGTCCTGCTAAGTAGTGTTTGCTACTCTTTATTGAGTTTTATAAACTGTTTAAGCAATCAGTGTAGTTGTCTTTGTGGTAGATCTTATAATGGTTATGCAATATTTTTACTTACATAGTAATTTAGTTGTCTTTGTAGTAGATTTTATGTTTTACTATTACATTTTACTTTTATATATAAATTTAGTTTATCAATGCTGTAATTTAGATGTGGATGTATGTAAAACCTTTTATTGCGGTTGTAAACATTGAAGAAAGTTATTATTATTATTATTATTATTATTATTATTATTATTATTATTATTATTAATTCACTTGTCAATGCTTCTTAGATGGTGAGTCCAATCATTGATTTTACTGTGATGCCTGAAATGTGTTCCAAAGAGTATATCGATGGGTTTGAATCCACCGAGTCATGTAGCCACGAACTGAGGCTTTTGTATTCCAAAAACAGGTGTTCAGGACCATTGCTTTATTTCGCCTGGCGAGTCTGCATTTTCATTGCTCAGATTCTCTTCGTAAAACTGGCAAATCTCCACAAAGTAACTTTGTTGTAATGTCAGACTAGAGGCATTAAGACAGTTCCAAACCAACCTTTATTGATTTATATGTTGATGCCAAAGCTTTTGAGAGCGTTTGGATCAGAGAGAAGATAGTGCACGTCCCTGCCCCATCCTCTCCTGCTCTTCTCGACAAAGTCCAGAATGGCAGATTTCGCCTGGTAGTGGTGGTATTTCTCCTCAGGGAATACAAGCATTAAACCCAGGGTCACACCTGATTGATTCTGCGCCGGCTCCAAATATCCGTCCGAGTTCCCACAGAGATGCTGTCGCCAGTTTCATAACCCAAATTTTGCTTTCTGTTCTGTATTTTTGGCCACCATATATTGAACTCTGGTTGTCATGGTTCACCAGCATGTAATAACTGAGCACTGTGCGTGGCTGAAACCCTAAATTCTTCCCTACAGCCCTTTTGGTAGCCATTAGACCATTTGTTCTTATTAATCACATTCTTAGTGGATTCCAGGTTAGCCAAAATCCAGAGTTAATCCAACATGTACTTTACCTCCCACCAGACATAGTCAGAGCGTGGTACCGAAGAAGTGGAGTTAGGATATTAAATCATCCAGCTTCCTTCTCTGTCTAGTGAAGGTGTTGAAGCAGTTTTCGCCAGGATTAACAGTAAGGTTTTCCTGTTGCACCACTCCGTCAACTCTCGTCTCTTGCATTAAGTCTGAGGCTATTTTGTTACCCCACGACAAGTATAATATGATGTACATCCGCATACCTGGGTATAGAAGTCATTATTATTCAGTTCCACCAGAGTTCATCAACAACCATATCCCACAGTAGTGGACAGAACCCCTTCCCTGGGGTGTACTCCCTTTGACTACTGACACTCCATTGTTTCGCTGAACGTTGCTTGCGCTCGTTGTCTCACAAGCTTAACATGCTTGTTTATCCACCCAAATGGTGTCGTTAACATTATGTCTGGCAGGCCATGGCTGATTGAGGCTGAAGGAGGAACGATCAGTGCCTCCCCAATGTCAAGAATGCAGCAAGTGATTTTGTTCAGTTTGAATATAAAAGTGTGCAATTTTCTAATCTAATACCAGCTGATGATACAGATTCTGCATGATTTTCTGGAATATAGTGCGTTGGTTTTTAGGAGTGGCCTCTCTGTAAGAGAGAGTTTTCCCCTGACATACCTGCTCGATCAGTTTTTTCTGCATTGTTTTTATCATAAGACGATAATGTAATTGGTTCAAGTCCCTTTGCTCATGGAGCAGTCCTTACCTCCGGCTTTGAATGAAGATCATTTTAGTCTGCTTCCAATGCATTGGGCAAATAGTTCGTAGCTAGGCTTGTAATGTGAAGAGTTTGCAAAGCAGGGAACTGGTTTGCTTTCCCTGTTGTAGTGTAGTGGCTGGGATTATCCCATCTAGGTCCAGCTTGTAGGCTTCTGAACATCTTTGGTTGTCTAACTCGATTTTTTCATTATGACTTCCTTATACTTCCCAGCCTGTCTCAAAATGGAAGATCTGAACATTGACGTTCAGATCTCATTTGTTGAGCTTCTCTTGATCCTGGTAGATGTGGGGTTTTGGAGCAAAACTCCAGCTACTCTGCCAGTTTCAGAGAAATCACCTGGTTTTTTAAAGTGCCAACAGGATTGACACCTGTCTCAGACAGGACTTGAGTCCACAATGCTGGTATTTTCACCCTGTATTTTTCCGCATATCCAGTTTACTCTTACGGACCTGTTTATTGTATTTGGTAGAGTGCAGATTTGATGTCTGTCCCACTCACCAAGTCGTTCTGTTGAAAACAGGTCTGTGGTCTTTCTCCTTAGCTCCAGTAGTTCTGGCAGCACTCCACCAGGTAGACTTTTCCAGGTTTGGTTTCATTAGAGGACAGTGGGATTCTGATAAGAGTTTGTAATAGCCTCCAGTAGTTCAACAGGAAGCAAGCTCTATGTCAGGTAGTTTTACGTTGGTTTTGACGTTATCAGCAGCTGATGGTCAAAGTTTCTGTGAAGCCCCAGTCCGTGCCCTCGGATCACGGTACCTCCCCATTGGCCCTGAATGCAGAGAGCACCGGTAAAGATGCCTGTGATCAGACAGCGATACCTCGAGAGGCATCACCTGAGTTACCTACCACAGCGGAGATAAAGCGAACGTCGATTACCTCGATGGGCCTAGTCAAAAGAGGTTCATTCCCCTATTTAATAATTTAAATTTTCAGAATAACAAAGTCTAAAAGGTATCACCTCCTGTTACTGTCGCTTCTCCCGGCAGTAAAGTGCTGGTATCCAACCCACTGAGCCTATAAGTTGAGCGTCCACAGAATCGTCTAACCGACGGAGTTCCCCGGATGGGGTGATCGATTGCATCATATGGGCGTAGTTGAAGGAAAGGCTTCAGTCCATAACTTCTCCCATGATACTAGCCTTACTGCCTGGTCCTGTAGTCAGAAACGCCTGGGCTGCGAAGGCATGCACTTCTAATAACAGGATCTGACATTTCCAGAGTTGGAGTCATATTAACTTACCTCCACGCCTAAGTCCCAACTTTTCCTTTGAAAAAGCCAAGGTTCTGTATGAGGGCTATCCACGCGATAGGAGTTCGCATAGGACAAATGGCTGCCCTGTGCTGCAGGCTACTGAAGCACCTGTAGTCTCTCTTGCAGACCCCAAGCCTAGTGCTTCTTGGTCACTCGAATGGTGATTGGGTTTAGGGCCCAGAAAGGCTTGGTAGCTCCCCTCTGCCCACCCCAGGGCTGTTCGTCCAGTGCATAAGGTGATGCCCCAGTTTCACTACGGCTACTGATGAGCCTCCAGTCACCTGCATTGAGATCCTGTTTCTGATCCCCAGATTCTGGAGAATTTTGACCTCGGCCTGCCACCATAGAGTTCGGTGGAGACAGTACTGGGTCACAACCTGGGTGTGTTTTGACAACGTCCCATGTGATCCTGGCCTTAGGCAATGCCCTCCCAGGGCTAGAATTTTTTGAACTTTGTCCATTAGCCAGTTCCTGGAAGTGCATCGTTTGCAGGTTACGCAGGTCGCCCCAGCCTCGCGGTAGCTACCCGCAAATCAGGTTCCCTCCCCGAAGGCTGAGAATTAAGATCTTGAGTTTGAATATCGCTATTTCTTTGAATTGTTTGACTTGTTCTGCGTAGGAAGCTCTTCCGGTACGAGTCCAACGAGATCGTCGTTTTGTGGCCTGTAGAGCCTGTTTGAAGTGCTGTTCAGTTGTTGTACTTCTGGTTTGATCGTATTGCTGCTCAGACCGCCTTTGGTTTGTTCTTGCAAATGGCAGATAAAAGAATTATGGAACACTTCCGCCATCGGCCTGGGGTTCGTTCCCAGACTCCGGCGTTTGCTGCCTGAAGGTTTCAGCCTCCAGATTGGCTTCTTTGGTTTTCCTATTTGCCCTGGGCTTCCTGGGCTTAATAGGTTCACCTTCAGCTTTTGTTGTTGTACTGCAAGTTTCCAGTTGCACCAGACATCCTTGCGCTCGAGGTTGGCTTCATTTTTGCTTGTTCCTTTGAGCTGCAGGATTGCGCTCTGCAGGTTCAAGTCCAGCGGGTTTACCTAAGGCGCAGGTGAGGCTGGTCTTTATGACCTTCCTCCACCTCCCATCTGAGTTAGATTGTTTTTTTTTTTATCAATGAACCATACATCCCACGGAGGTGAAGAGGTCCATCCTATAGAGCTGGCTTACTGGATTATGTTCTTTAAAAATGCCTTTATGTTTCGAGGCATTAAACCCCACATAAGCAAAACGTTGATGACATTTTCCCAGTTCTACGGCGTGCGGTATAAGGGGCTATGAAAACACTCCCGGTACGAAAGCATGATTTACAACTAAGCAGATTATCTTGCTACCGCCAAGGCATCATCTCCTCTTGTAAAGAATGCGCTTTCTCGCACATTTTGTGTCGATAAGGATCAAGCCGCGGTAATGCGATTTGAACGCCACGCGTCGCCGTCAATCAGGTGGTCTCGCCAGGATCGCGGTCTAAACTCAGATATAAAAATTATTAGTGAAAGGAATAATCTTACAAAGAGTCGCAGATGGATGACCTAAAAACATTATTATTGGGAAGAAAGAGGACATTTTTGAAAACATTATTACACGTTACACTTAGACAATTTGAACATAGCAATGTTCCCATAAACCAAGATTTCTGGAAAGACGCTGATGAGGCTGAGCTATACTGGCACACAACTCACCCGCAACAGGATGAAGTAAATTTTAGAGGCCAATTCAATAATGTTTTTAATTTATTCAACAGGCAAAATTTATTAACAGTTACCACCTTTCATAACAAACCATATGTTAGAGAGAGAGTCAGACAATATATTTATATATCTGGGAAAACATTAAAACTTATTTTTAAATATAAGTGAAACATCATTGATTGGGATTCAAAAAGCTTCTTATGTAATAGAAAACCTTTGTGACCTTACAAAATAAAGTTTCAATTTAACAATTAAAAAGGAGTTCTTGAGTACTAGAGCTGATGTACTGATTCAATTAAATTTAATTGACACACTGAGTAAAAACAAGCCTCATGTAAGACTATACATATTTTGTGACATACTGACCATCAAAACATCAAAAAACTCAATCACTCTTTTTCTCAGACCTGTTCTTAAAACGTTCCTAAAATTTTTGAAATCGAAAATAAAAGAAAAAAGACACTTGTTCATGGTGATAAGGGCAATCACGTTTAATGATGTGACAGAATGAAGTTTATGTACAAATAATAAACTTTTTTGAAATTGAAAATAATCAAAAACTTAAATTAATAACTCTTTTAATACTTTTATTTAGACGAATCAAGAATTGTTTGGTAGCTATTTAGTGATTTCCCTAATGGATAACACAAAATCAAAGAACCTGATAACAAGAATAACCCATCTGTGCTCAGGTTGTAGTACACTAAAATTCAATAAAAATGATATCCCAATTAGACTAGTAGTCAGCTTCACTAAATGTACCAGTTTCTATGTTAGCTCGATTTGTACTTAATTTTTTTTCAACTCTTACAAAGTTTCAGACCCACATATGGGGTGCAGGTACATACTTGATTTAGTTAATAAACAAAAATACATCCCAACATTTGAGAATAAAGTTTAATGGTATCATTTGACGTTACCAACTTTTCACCACTGTCCCAAAGAGGAAGCTGAACTGAATTGGCAATAACTTTCTTTATCGAAAAAAATTCGATCAAAGCTTTCATAGTTATTATTAATATTAATATCGGGATGGTTATAACCTTGTTTATCAAGCAAGACTTTTTTTTGCCTTTAAGAATCAATGTTATCAAACAACCTGACGGCTTAGCAATGGGCAATGCTCCTCAATTCTTTGTATTAGGGGCATTTTATGGATCAGAGACCCATCACTATCTCTGCAAATAACTGCAAATTTTTACACTGGGCTTCAGCATGTGACGACTGCTTGTGCTTTTTTGACCGGGCGAATGGTGCTCAAACCCTGCACAAAAATTAATAACATTCATTCTAAAATCATACTTACTTGGTGAAATGAAGATAATAATAAATCAATTTTCTAGATACAACTATACAAAAGTTCAAACAATCTCTTTTCATGATATGGAAACCTTCTCAAACAGACCACATATAATTCTCTAAACCCCATGATCCACCTACCGCCAAGGCAGTATAAATTAGCAGCATCATTGAAAGGTAGCAATAGACTCTCAACATTCTATGTCAAAAGAAAATTACTTAAATGAGATTAATATCTCAACAAATTATTACAATAATAATTTTGATCCAAAATCGTTAATGATTAATAGATAAAAAAACAAAATTAGTAAAACTAGAAAATTGTTCTTTCTTACAGTTAACACACACGTAACACGGAATCAGTTAAATACATTGCTATCCCATTCACTAATGAGGTTGTCAACGGGAAGGCCAACACTGGCGTTTAAAGATCACTTTCAATATTCAAATTTCTAGAACCAAACTAAATTTAAGATCTCAATTGTTAACCAAAAGATAAAATATAAACTCAAAAAGTGGCATATCTTCAAATTGTGACTTTGTAATAGCGATTATATTGGTAAATATGGGACCCTCAAACTGAATTACAGAGAACATCAAGACTAAGTCTCTGCTTGGTACACATTTGGAAAGAACTCACCAACTTTAGTCCACAAAAATTCAAAATCTTGCACAACACATCTAAAAACCTATTGAGACTAGATTTTCTCACATATGAAATAAACAAAGAGCTCAATACCTAATTAACCATGAGGCCTAATACCAAGTTAACCCATAGATCTTAATTCTCATGGGTGTCTTATAATCAAATCACGATGATGAAAACAACTGCGCTTGGCCCCATTTTGAGAGATATCCAACGTCCTGTTCTTTGCATATTACATGATTTCCATATTTTTTTCAACAAAGCAGTTACAGGGGCAGTTACAGAGAAATCCCGAACATTTCTTTTACAGGATTTAAAAAGTCAATATCCCAATATTCCCAACATATTTTTAAAAGTAAACTTTTTTCGTATGCAATACAGAAATCAAATTGGGATTTGCAAACGCAAAGCCAATGAAAAATAAAAAGGAACAGTGGAAATCAATCAAGGGCAATGTGGAATGTCAAAAATTTCCCAAAAGGGAAAAAAGTAACAATTCAAAAACTAATTCTAGTACCCTTAACGCTCATGACTTAAATAATTTTTTTGTAAACGCTCCTAGCAATCTTTCAAATAACATAAGTGGTTCTTTTGATCCGGTTGAAATAATTCCACAATCAAATCATACTTTTTTTTTCCCCCCCTATTTCATATATTCAATGCGCGATCTCATAGATAATTTTGAGAAATAATCCAAGTAAAGATGTTTATGACCTAAATATAAATATAATAAAAAGCGTCAAAAATATTCTAATAATACCTCTAACAAAACTTATAAATCTAGCTATTGATGAAGGTACCTTTCCAGATTGTCTTAAAATTTCTAAGGTGATACCTATTTTCAAAAAAGTCCCAATGATCCAAATTTTACCGGCCAATATCAATAATTCCCATAATAGCAAAGATATTTGAAAAAGCCTTATATTTTCAACTAGTAAATTATTTTGTGGATAATTCTTTGTTTTCATTGGCTCAGTTCGGTTTTTTTCCCCAAATGGTAAGACTGTTGATGCAATAAACAATGTTGTTGGTTCGATAGCGGAGGCCTACGGGGGAAAAACAATACGCAGGAGGCAGCTTTTGGATCTAACCAAGGCCTTTGCCCTGTGCCCAGCATGATATTTTGCAAAAAAAAAAAAAGTATGGAGTATGTAAAAATTCAGTTAATCTACTTTCAACTTATTTAAAAAATAGAGAACAGATAGTAACCCTCGATGGAAAACGTCAACCAAATTATCCTGTATGTTTTTCCCACAGGGGTCAGTCTTGGGGCCCTTTTTTTTCTGATCTTTATTAATGACCTTGATAAATATATGGTAAATTTTTCTTATTGTATGCAGATGACCAACATTGTTTAGTGCGACAAATTGGATATTCTTCAACATAACATGCAGAGCGGGTTTCTAGAGTTGCGAATGGTTCTGCCAAACAAATTAAAACTGAACGAGAGTAAAACGTGCCAAATGATATTTTCTTTGTGTGATCTTTCAAATGTAAATAATCCGGTAAACGTTAGGTTTTTGGGTGTTCTTAGGGGTCCTAAATTAACATGGGACCAACAAAAGATCAACTAGCTTCAATTTTAAAAAAAAAACCCCTTTTTTTTTTAATAAAAATCTTGTGGGCAAAATCTTAATTCAGTGATAAAAACAGCTTACTATGCACTGTTTGAAAGTACTTGCACCTATGCTATTCTTGCAGGGGGGCCTCGTCATCCCCGCCGTCTTTTTGGTTTACAACGCCGGGTTTTAAGAGTTATTTGGGGGGAAGTTTTCGAGATGATGTAAGGGAATATTTTATAAAGCAAAAAATGTTAACTCTTCCATGTTTATATATCTTGTATGCACTTCTACATGTTAAATAAAATTTTAAAATTTGAATACTTACAGCTTTTTAAAATTTCATTCTCATAATAAAAGGGGGGAAGCAATTTACAAATACATTTTACGAGAGTAGAGAAAAGTCGTAACCCCTAAACTACTATGGGAATTTTTTTTTAATCACCTGCCCGAAAAAATCAAAGATTTGCCTTAAAACTTTTTTGGTCAAATTAAAGCAGGTCCGCTGAGTGCTTTACTCTTTTTAGATTTATAAACTGTTTAAGTAACTAGTGTAGTTGTCTTTGTGGTAGATCTTATGTTTTAGTTATCATATTTTACTTTTTTCATAGTAATTTTAGTTGTCTTTGTGGTAGATTTTATGTTTTATTTATGCATATTTTACTTTTACATATAAATTTTAGTTTGCCAATGTATGTAATTATATGTGACGTGTGTAAAACCTTTATTGTGGTTGTCAACATGAATTTTATTAAAAATAAATCACGATAATCCAGTAAAATTTAGGCGTTTACAGCTATCTCCTTCCTTAAATCGACCTATACGTACAAGTCCGGTGTAGTAGAAACATAGGCAGGGAACTGATGAATTTACTACTGTCAGCTTCGATCAATAAAGCATTGGCATTAACCGAACGAGTTATCAGTTTATAATATGCTTTTGGACGGGTGTGTTGTATGGTTTAATACCGTTATTTATTAATAGGAAATTAAATACCTACAGCTCTATTTATCGGGGTTTTTTTTAAATTTGGGGAAACCCCAAAAAAAAAAAGGGTTTTCAAACCCCAAAAAAAATTTTTTAAAATTAAAATAGTACGCAATAAAAAAATTAATAATTATAAAGATAAAAAATACTCTAAAATAAAATTATAATAAATATTTAAACAAACCTCCTCCTTGCGCAAAACAATATCCCAAACGATCGTAAAAACCCCGTCTAACGTTTGTTAGCATATTAGGGTTGATAGTTTGAAAAGCTTCTTTGATTTTTATTCGAAGTTCTCCTAAATTCTTAGCCCTATCATGACCATAAACCTTATTTTTTTAAAAAACCCCACAAAAAAAACATTAGGAGCAAGGTCTGGTGATCTCGCGGGCCACAAAAGGGTTTCCCCCGTCCACTAATCAAACGGTTAGGAAACGTATTGTTCAAATATTCTTGAACAATACGTCCATTTGAGCGGGGCAACCATCTTGCTGAAACCGGATATTACCAAATCTTACTCCTAATAATTGGCGAATTGCCGGTTTCAATTTGTCCAAATAAATTGCTGCAGTTAAATTTTCCCCAATAAAAAGTGGTCCAATAGGTGTTCTCCCACGATACCAGCCCAAACATTCAATTTTTGAGGATACTAGGTTTAAACCTCAAAATACCTGTGTAAGGTTTTTACGAGACCAATATCGAACTTTAGTTGGATTATGTCGATTTTAAAAATGGAAAGGTCGATTCATCGGTGAAAACAATCGATCTAAGGTTTTCATCTGTATTTGCCCCTTTTTCCCCCATTAAATCGCAAAACTCCATACGTCGAAATTGGTCTTCTGGATCGGAAACCATTTTTTAAGGACTCTTTTAACTATAGTAGGCGATGAATCTGTTACCTCAGCAAGTTGTCTACTGGTTACAGTGGGGTCTTGTTCAGCACTAACACAAATTAATGCCTTTTTTAATTCCCGTTCTTCATTCACAAGTTCTTGTTTTTTTATGTTTTTGGGGAGACACACACCCGTGGATCTCAAAATTTTGGATAATTCTAAAAATTGTTTTTAGACATTGTATAGGTCTGTTTTCAAATGCTTCGGGAAAAGATTAATGAATTTGTCGATATGATTTTCATTAGAAATGCCATTTTACAATTCGAATATTTTCACGAAGTTTGTAAACGCCCATTATTATTTATTTTTAGTAAAGAAACGGGTTTCCAAGAAAGCAAATAATATTTAAATTCAAAATTAAATCTTCAAAAATATTTCACATTTTTATCGCATTGTTTTTGCAGGTTTTGTTTCGTTAGCTCGAGTCATGCAAATGTAAGTCAATTTGCCTGAGTGTTTCCTATGTTTCTACTACAGTGGATCTGTCTGTATAGACTTTAGGAGCAGGTAATTAAATTTAATTTGTTACACAGTTTTTAATGAAAACAGTCATATTTGAAAAAAATATTATATTAATAATAAA
>JAHBCN010007464.1:0-43386 GCA_019359885.1 Listronotus oregonensis | reverse complement strand
ATATAAAAAAAAAATGATAAAAAGATCAAAACACTTTAAAGCTCTTACGTTTAAGAACCAGGAAATAACCATCAAATCAGCAGTACAGATCTGCAAAACCATTTGTCGTCCTATGATCCAATATGGACACATTTTGCTAGGAAACGCATTAAACCTAGCCTGGAAAAACCTTACCATAGCTATCGCCTCGGCTTTAAGAATATTGACCAAAATAAGACACCCCAACAACCCTCTTCATAACCCATCTAACAAATACCTCCATGAAAAAATTAAGGTACAGCCAAACCGCCAACGATGCCTATCTGTGACCAAAAAATTTAAGACCCAACCACACAACAACCAGCTTATAACATTGCTCTCTAAAGTACAAAATCCAGAGACTACATCTAAATCCATACATCCAGGAAAGACGGTTTGGAAATGGTTGTGTGAATAACAATAAGGACATTTTGATATTTACTAGTTTTTATTTATTGTATTTTTTTTGCTCCAAACGTATGTTTTGTTGTTTGTGTGTCTGTTTATAATAATATAAAACACAAATTGTAAATTTTATAGGCTGAAGGACCCCGATCGATGGCCTTTATGGTGATACCAATAAAGTACCTATAAATAAATAATAAAATCTAATTACTTAGTGTGAAGGTTAAAAGTTTAAAAATGAAATAAAATACTCCTATTAAGGAAATTAAACTTCCAATTGATGAAATAGAATTTCATAGAGTATAAGCATCTGGATAGTCAGAGTAGCGTCGTGGTATGCCATAAGTGAGAGAGAGAGAGAGAGATATATTGATTTAAGACACATCACCCCGTGAGGATTTTTTAGTTTGAGCATAAGTTTCTTGTAAAAAAACAAGGTCCACATCCGCATTCGCAATATCCCTAATTTAAACTGTTAATCAATAAAACAAAGCTCTAATTGTAAGTAAAATATTACCTCAATATGGATACTTGATCAAATTGGCAACAGCGTACTGACTATAGACCAAATCAATTTGAAATCAGATTTTTTTTTGTTGTAGCGCATAATATACAGGGTGCTCCATTTAAAAAACCTAAAGTTGCCTATATTTTTTCATTTTTTTAATCCGGCATTTTTTACTGGTAATTTCAAAAGATAACCATAGGCGTGCGCACAGTGGGTGCCGTGGGTGCCGTGGCACCCCCATTAGTCTGAAGAAGATTACTGTATTTAAAATATGAAAATTATTATTTGATAAGGTTCGATTTAAAAATTACAATCCTTAGATTCAAATGTATGCAATTTTTGTCGTTTAAATGCTCTCTCTCTCTGAATTGAAAGGTATCCTATAAATTAAAAATACTTAATAATATATGAAAATATTATAGAATAATAATATTATCAGACAAATAATCTATAATAATTTGGATATAAATAAAACATTTTATATAAGTACTTTAGCCTTTTATTTGTGCAGCGGGTTTATGCAGCAACGCGCTTGCCGTGGATCGTAGTTAAGCGCGTTCTTGCAATAGCAAGTTCATTCATGTTTTTCCAAATTTTCTGTATGCGCTCTAATAGTATCGGAGGGTACAGTTCGATCAATTTTAAAATGTAAATTCGGTGCCCTTTGAAAAGAAAAAAAAACATAAAAAGTAAATAAAAAGTATTTATTTATAGCGTAGGCAAAGCTTTGCGAATAGGTTTAGGACATGATGAACTCACACGAAGTGATTTTGAAATTCTGTCGAGTCATTTTAAGTTGAATGCTTCTGAATTAGCAGCCGAAATAAGAATGCGGGAAAGTAAAAAAAGGTCAAAATCTACCATTAAACTGTTTAGGTTGGCTACAGTGGCTTTCTACATTTGATAGGAGTACAACGTACATAAATTTTAAAACTTTTAAAAATTTGCAACAATTCCTGTTACGAGTTGTACGTGGAACGCACCTTCTCGAAAATAGGTATGGTAAATCAAAATTAAGATCCACAATGCGCCAAGAACGTTTTGAAAATCCCTGATTCCATTTGTGGAACAGGAATTAGCCGCAAATATTGATATAACCACTGTGATAAACGGAATTTAAAAAAAATTTTACCTTATGAAAGAAGAATGATTTTATAATAAATAATGTATAATGTACTCGTTTTGTTATTATTTCATAAATATTTACCAATCATTCCTAAGAATTTATTATTATTAATTTATTTTATTAATAACAATGTATTAATATCAATATATTTTTATTTATAGTTTTATTCACTTCATTATTATTATTATTATTATCTCGGCACCCACACCTGCTTTACTCTGCGCACGCCTATGAAGATAACATGAAAAAAAAACTTTCATATAAAACATTTTTTTCTAACCTTAAAAATAAAGGCTCCAAATGCCACGTAAATATAATCAAAGACCCTGTACCTTAGCACTCATACAAAATCACTGTATGCCATTTATCAAGTCCGAAGACTAATTTTATTCATGCGAATACACGCGAACAGTAATGGCGATACTTAGTATTTACGACCATACAGAAGTAACAGATTCTCTCTGAGCAACATGTAAATTTTATTGGACTTAATTATTATTGTCTGTTTAGAAAACTGCTTGTACTTTATAATCCCTTGTATGTCCGAAGACACCGCGACAACTTTCGGTTTGTTACGGAACAAGAATGCCGTTTGTTTATGAATCATATCTTCATCTTCCCACAGGAATATTGTTTGCAAACAGAGTTTATGCGAATTATGTGTCTTTGTGTAGCTTTGATAAGGAACGTATTACTGTTTTCAGTCAGACATTGCCTAAATTATTGCAAAAGGTAAGCATGAACATTTAAATTTTATTGAACCCATTCTTTACATACTGATATAGTTATTTTCTTAACAAGTGCGCAAAGTGATACTTTGCGGAAGTCACTTTGCGCAAGCGTTAGGAACAAAATTTTTTTCCCACGAGCGTCAGATAATACCAATATTTAAAACAATGATTATTTTTTTAAAATTTTGTTTAATCTGGAAGAACTAGCACAACATATTTATAAATGGAAATTATTTGTTTTGTTAAACATTACAACAAAAAAACAGTTATTAGCATATTGTAAATTAATTGCAGAACCTGTAATTTCATTTTGCGGGTGGCGTATGGAAGCGCTTATTGTACGGCTTGATGAAGATTGACTTAGCTCAGGAGGGGGTTTTTCATGGTCAATATTTTTTTGCATATCCTTTTTCTGATTTGTGGATTTATCAATGTAGCTCTCAGCTACAGCCGTTCATTTCCAGCCCCCAAGTAGCTTGACATTGATAATTCCTTCTCCAGAATCCGCTAACATAGTCGCAGAGGATCGACGAAAACTATGTCCAGTGTACTCTTCTGGATTTTATATTTAGGTATGCAGCAATTTCTGAAGGCATTTTACCTATTGAATTTATTCCCACACATTGCGTACTGCATGCTCCTTGTTTATACTGGACAAAAAAACGTCTGTGTGGGGTATGTGGTTTTCGAAAAATTTGCATATTTACGGTACAATTGCAGATAAAGTCCGTTATTTGTTTCATCGAAGACTACAAAGATTCTGGAAGGGTTATTTTTACTGTCAGGAATTTTCACCGGTATCAAATTTTCATTATCCTGTATGTCATCAATCATTATTTTTGTAAGTTCATCTCTTCTACACGCACCGGCTAATCCAAAAATTGTAGCAACTTTTATTAGAAGGTATATATTATCAGGTGCTTCTTTCATGAATCTTGAAACTTCTTCTTTGCTGAAAGTTTTTGATTTTTTTGGCCGGTATCCCACGTTTTGGTGTTTAAGTAGTGATGTTAGCTTGAAATATGAACTTAAGGACACACACTTTGAGGACACATTTTAACATAGAGTACTTACTCCATAAAGTATTATGTTTATATGTTTTTTGCAAATCCCAAAAATAGGCCAAGAACACTTCTTCTTTAATACTTTTTGTCCCTTGCTGGAGCACCAGTTTTCGAAATGACTATATTGATTCTCATATTTTTCACGAGATTTTGCTGGTAATAAATTCAAACTTACGGTATTTGCTGCATCCAGGATAGAATCTGGTAGCTCCTCATCGGAACTACTCATTTTAATTAAATAATTATTTTTGTCGGATTTTTATTTAATTAAAAAAAGATACTATGACGCCTTTTCATTAAAAATGCTTGATTGTATTGAAATTCAATTTCTTGTTCATATAAAAACGAAGAAAAAATCTGACATGTATTAAAATTATCAAGATTACATATTGTTGCTTGACTTGTCCTAATCATTTATTATTATTATACAGGGTAATTAAAAAATGTGTTTTTTGTGTTTTAGTTGAAATATTGAAAATTACGAAGTAACAAAACAAAAAAGAGAATAAACTAAAACTTGCAATGGCTTCGTATATTGAATGAAATAGCCTACAATTACTAAAATACATATAAATCTTGCTTACCTGTAAAATTTTAGAGTATTTTTACTTTTCCGCACGCCATGAGGAAAAGTTCAACTTTGCGCACTCAAATGCGTGCGGAAAAGTGGACTTTTCCGCACGCTCGTAGGAAAAAGATATTTCTTAATTTTTTAAAGAAATGCTTCGTAATATATTGTTACGAACTTTTAAAATATGTGTTTAGTTTATAGAACTATGGGAAGTTAGGACTATTTAATTTAGGTTAATAATTTATCTAAATAAATTACATTAGTTTTCTCCATTCCCACGACTATTTTTAAGGGTAGTAAAAAATTAGCTAGATAATTTCAGAATTTTCAACGATTTCAAATGATTCAGTTGATGACATTGACGACTAAATAGTTAGCATAGTTACGTTGCATTGTTGTTACCATAGAAACGTTTGTGAACCTGATTGCTAATAAAAAGGTGTAAAACGAAGATTTGTGTTTTTATACAAGGTATTACGAAAAGATATTTAAAAACGTTAATCTATGTTTTTTAAAAACCAATACCTTAATAATATAGCAGACAATGTTAAAGTAGCAGTATGTTAAAGGTATTCTAAAAATATAGAGTAAAAATGCAGACCGAAAATTTACCCTAATATCCGTAATATTTCCGTACTAAATACATTTTCGGAGGAATATTTTCTTAATCTTCATAATAAATCTTTGGTTATAAAAGAAATTCTCCTATTATTATATCAAATTCCAAAAATTATATTTATTGTCAAATTTACTTATTTATTCTAAAATTTATGTACCCAAAACAGTTTTTTTCTAAATAAATAAATAATCATCGTAAATAATTCCCAAAAAATTGTTTTCCTGCTTAAGATAATAACTGTATTCCCATAATAGCAGACCTCTTACCAGATGAATTATATTTCCTGTCACCAAAATAATAGCGTCACTTTATTGGGTTACTCCTGATTAGTTTTGGTTAGTTATTATTTCCAAAAAATTGCTTTTATGCTCAAAATAATAACTTTACTTCCAAAATTATAAACCTCTCACCAGATAAACTTTATGTCCAATCATCAAAATAATAATGTCATTAAATTCGATTAGTCCTGCTTAGTTCTGGTTAGTTCTCATTAGTTCTGGTTAATTCTAGTAACGTTATTTCATTAGTTGGTCACAAGTTGCATTTTAGGGAAATTTCTTGTACATATATTTATAGATAATTGTTTTTAAATAGTTTGACTTAAAGAAGTTGGTTTTAAAAACAAACCAATAAATAAGATATCTTATTAAAAAAACATTTATTTTATGTTATACGTTTTGTCCCATTTTAAAATATTTCCTTAAGTATTTCTAGAGATTCAAATTCGACGGGAAAAAACACACGTTGGTATTTAGTCCTTGTAGAATAGAAATATGTGCGCGCAGAAAATCAATTTCCGATGTCATAACAAAGATTCACTAATATTTTTTACTTTCGCTATCTAAAATTTTACTTAAAACATTAGTGATTAAAATAACTATTATATATATATATATATATATATATATATATATATATATATATATATATATATATATATATATATATATATATATATATATATATATATATATATATATATATATATATATATATATATATATATATATATATATATATATATATATATATATATATATATATATATATATATATATATATATATATATATATATATATATATATATATATATATATATATATATATTAGAAAAGACTGGTATACTTTATGCAATCTAATATTTTTCGGTTGGCTCACCTGAGTTCAGCTATTTGAAAAAACACAAATCGCTAAAATCAACTTATTGACGTTTGTCACCCAGTCAGCCAACTTTAATCTGAAAAACAAAATTTACTAATATGTAGGAATATTCGCATTGCCAACTTAAAACCTTACATAAAGTACAACATTAAAAACACGTTACTGAGGTCAATTCTCCAACCTTAAGTAAAAACTTTATTATAGTCTGTCTCAAAGTATATCGTTACGGACCGTACACCAATAAACCTTTAACGATTATATTACCTATTGTTATTAAGTAAACCCATTTGTTTATAAGAGCAGGGGTGGGCCAGGTATTTCTTGAGTATTAACCATTAGGCATATAAATATTTTGGCCAATATTTTAGTGTTGGATAACCGTTTTTACTGTGCGTTTCAAAAAAGTTGTTTTACGAGAATATAACTCTGTCGCGTCTGAATCATTTGTCATTAGATGCAAAACAGGTTGTAAAAAATGTGTATGAAACTTTAATAAGTAAAGGTCTAATTAAACAAGAAGCTTTAAAAAAATCCTGTCCACTTACAAAAATTCCAAACTCACCGATAAGGATATTATTATAGAAAATTGAACAAAAAAAAAACGTAGTGATTTTCAATCTCACCCTATAGACAATAGTGATCAGGACCTAATAAGAAGAAAAATATATTGTCTTTATGAAAGCGGAGTTATTCCTATCTTGGATAAACTGAAAAAGAAGCTAGACGAAGATGAAACCAATATAAATATTAGCTGTGCCACCCTCCATAGAGTTGTTTGTAAAATGGGATTTAAATACCGCAAAATAGACAAAAGACAAGCAGTAATGGAATCGCACAGATTACGCACTTGAAGATTAATTACCTTCAAGAAATTAAAAGATATAGGTTATAAAACAGATCCATAATTTACCTTGATAAAACATGATTCGATACACACGACACAGTATTCAAAGGATGGGTTGATTCCAGTCAAAACTGTGAGATGAAAGCACCTTCAAATAAAGGAAAACGCATTACTATAATACACGCTGGTTCAGAAGACGGATTTGTCCCAAACTGCTTGCTGTTGTCTGCAAAGGATATTAAGGATTCTAGCTGGGATTATCATGAGGATACAAGTGCAGAACTTTAAAAACTGGTTTCAAAATTATCGTTTAAAAAATATTCCAAACAACAGTGTTATTGTCATGGATAACGCAAGCTACCACATCCGTCTGCTACACAAAGCACCAGCTTCATCAAGTTCAAAAACTAAAATCCAGGAGTATTTGTTAGAAAATGATATTTATTTTAAATTTAGTTACAAAAAAAGCGCTCATACTGGAAGTACTAAATTCATAAGCAATTAAAAAACAATATGTATGTGATAATTTGGCTGAACAGGCTGGGCATACTGTCTTATGCGAGTTTTAATCTCAAATTCAAAATGTGGTCGAATGACAAATCTTGGTCACAGTGTAAATGTGGATAATTGAACAGTAAAAAGTTCTTAAAAAATCAAATAGTAAAAATAACCTACAAAATTTTAATCGTTAACCGGTGATTTCGTGAATTTTTGTTATTCAAAATCGAGCATTCTTTATAAAAAGAAGAATGAACGAACTGTTATAAAAGAAAGACTACAATATTGTAGTGGAGCTTAGGAAAAATGAACTAGTAGAGTTGGTCAAAATAGACAAAAATCTCTTAAAAACCCCTTTCATCATACTTTGTATTCAAAGGCACCAAAAAGAAGTGGTTTAATATTCCTTTAAAAATGTTTTGGCGGAGAGAATATTCGGAAGCTGGGCGAAGTAATGAAAATAGTAAAATTATTAATTCTACTATGTATTGCTTGATGTACAAAAAAGTGAATATTTAATCATTACCGTTATTTTGTTACCATTTAAATGAACCAATTTTCAAAAAAGGTAGGTTAGTAACAACAATCACGAACGAGAATAGATTTCTCGTATTGGTCCTAACCAATCGCAAAAATATCGAATAGAATATGTCGAAAACGACATTCGAGAATCCAAATTTTTGATGCGCCTAATTTTTAAGTGACATTGTTATTGATGTCGTATGAGACACTGTGTATTCTAGATTAAAGAATGGATCGCCCGTATCCAATTATCTTGATTTTGTTCCTACATCTACAAGCATACACATACATTTAAAAATATTTCCAAACACGACCAAAGATAAACCAATTCTCTGTAGAACTCCGTAAATTTTGTATCCACTTTTCAAAATAATCTAAAAGAGTTATTTCCGTACCACAATCCCTTTTAATCTATCCGCCCATTCCAGGGCCCGCACAGTCTAAAACTTCTCGTTAGTATTTACGAGTCTCGGAGGACTCGAACCGGAGCGAACGCGCGTCATTTTCGAGATAGAGCGACCTAGAGCGATATTGAGCCTACACCGTTGCGTTGCACTCCATCATTTTCCGTGTTATCAGCGCTGTTCTTGATTAATTTTAATTATTTGGGGTGGAGAAGTTATAACGAATGCCATTCGAAAGATAAACCGAAGCTATACGTTGGGAAATTTTACCGTCACGGTGATAAGAGTGACGTAATTGATTTTAATTGGAAGCCTTTGTTCGGTTAATGAAAACCGAAATAGAAATGCGGTAGTATTTAAGTATTATTATTAGTAGTTTTTATTTTTATATTTTTATCCAAAACTGTCATATAATACGTCTATTATAGATCTAAATTAAGACGAATAAAGTGACCCATAACTCACTAGTGAGATAAAGTAGTGAGTTATAGAATTTATCTCACTATACCTAAAGTCCAAAATTTCTGTCAGTGACTCATTTAATACCGGCCACCCAACCGACGAAGCGGCTGAATAAAAATCTAACAGTAGTAAACGATTTTTAAGCCTATGATATACTTTTCCGCTCAAATAACAGTGAACCGGCCAAAATTTTCATCGCCACGTTGTCATAATTCGCAAGAATAAGTCACCAGTCAGCGATCGCACTTAAAATAGCACGCCAATATGTATTGAAATCATTGTTATCGAAAAGACAATAAAAGTGGCAACACACATTCCTTAGTTTACAACTTGAAGAGACTTGAAAATAAGCGTATCGACAGGGTTTTCGTGCTGTTCGATGATTTTATTTAGTTATTATTGATTATGGACAAATTTTGTAAGTTTAAATTTTAATTGCTATACAGGGTATTTTCGAAATATTATAAATTTCTAATAATTGTAGTATATAGATATTGTTTTGTGCCAATTTTATAATAGTTTATCTTATTTAGTGTATATAATTGTATATAAAGATTTAGTGTTGTTAAGTGCTTTTAATTCTGTAAACTATGAATATTAACCAACCTTTAACTAGTTATCAGGCTACAAAAAAAAACTCAGTTAACGTTAAAAGAACGAATAATGGTTAAAAATGTTTACCATGAACTAACCACTTTGAATGCTGCAGAGATATGTGCAACTTTAACAAAAGTTTTTTCGCGTACGGTATTCAGAGTTTTAAAAGGCAAAAACAATATTAGTAATTATTCGGATACTGGAAAATGTGATTTTTCGCTATTTTTGCACACTCTTTACTTTTCGATTGCTAAACATGAATCAGAAGCTGTTTTTTTGGCCGCCTCTTATAGTATTTAAAAATAATAATAATTGAATTGTTTAATTCCGTTTTACGACATATTCCTTTAAATTCTGTCATTTGCACGAAAACATATTTAAAAAAATCATACTATTTTAATATTAAAAAAAAAATCACTTAAAAGTAAGGAAAAAAAATAATTTTCAATAAAAAGTAGGTAAAACGTTTACGTCTGAATTCAACTCGAAATTCTAAAAATGTTGACCTGTTACCAAGTTGTAATAGCTTTCTTTATGACATTTTTATAAGGTATGCGAACCTTGCTTCGTTAGACCCGCAATGTTTGATCAGAAATATTCTCGATATGGAAATCCTAAATATGGAACACGAAAGACCCGAAATAGTTATTGGATTCTACAAGCTGATGATCTCAAGGCTTTCGTGTTCCTTATAGAGTGGATATTTTTGATGAAGCAATGCGTGTGAATATCGTATTTAATATTGAAATTGCAAGATCGGTGGTGAATTGGCAAGTCGGTGTAACTTGGATTGCCTATCGTTCTGCTTTTACATCTTTTTTAATTTATGTTAAGACTAAAATTTTATTATTTTTTTCATGTAGCAAAATAAAATCAGAGAAGGTAAAATTAAAGTCAAAAATGTATTTTTTTGGAAAAACGTTGAAAAATCGCCAAAAAAAAACTCAAATTTGTGTTCTATGACCTCAAAATAGGAGGTGTGCAAAATTAAGTAAAAAAATTACATTTTTCATTAATCCGAATAATACCAAAATAATATAGGCTTATTAAAGGGTTGATGAAAATGTGAGAAAATAACTTGCTTGTAAAAAATATTTTCATGTTTTGACGAAATTTTATCATTTATTTTCTAAAATGCATACGCCACTGGAATTGATTCCCCTGACCCCACACAACCCGGGGCACTCTAAAAGCGAGCGATGCGTCATTGACAGAAATTTTGGACTTGAAGTATAGTAAGTTATAAAGTTTACTAGCCCGATGCCCTAAAATCAGTCCAATACATAGTGCTTTTAACATTGCTTTATTACAAAAAATCATATAAAACAGGCTCCAAAACAAAATGTCAAACAATTTTAATATTACAATCAAAACAACATTAGTTTTTGCTACTACTACACTATACTATTACTTAACTTATGTGCTACTGCTTATTGTTAATACTAATGTTTACGATGATTGTAAAATTACCGTTAAGATTAGCATCAGCACCAGTACACATTTTTCGCGAACATTCACAGAAATTATGCTTTTCCCTGCATTATCGACAGCTTAAGATTGCACACCCTGTATTTTTTTTGCAATTTCGATTTTGTTCAAAATTGATTCTTTAACATAGTTTTCAGCCACAGTGGATAATTTCCATCCAAAAGTAAACTTCCCTTTCTGACAATTTAAAAAAATCTGTTGGTGGGTACATTTTTTGGTCCTAATTTTAAATACTGCCTCACTAACTCAATAGGATTTACCGTTTCCTTCGTTTAAAATGGTAAAGCATCTTGATTTATTGGTTTGTCTTTCAGGGATTTCAATAACAATATATTGTCCTTTGTCCTCGATGTTTTCTATCAGCAATTTGTCAATTCGTCGCATCGACAGGCACCAGAATCGCCTAGTATCAAGAAACGTAAAAAATATGAAAATGTTCGAAACCATAAAGAAATTAAAGGTAAAAGTTCAGGACATATAAAGAAAACAAAATGCCTACCTTGGCTAAGAGATATATTTATTAAAGCTTCTTGCAAAAATTGCTCGATTTCAGCTCATCCTAAAACTTTGGCCTTCGTAGACGTATAATTTCTGGATTTTGATTTAAGGAACGCTACAATTTTTCCATATCTGAAGATATCGATGTTCTTATATATCTTAAGGGTTGTTTTTACCATGGAATATTTCGTCCATAATAACGAAGGGGCAAGTTTCTTACTTAAATATAAGAAATATGTCAGTAAATCTTCTTCTTTTTTTTATCTTGGGACAGTCCACGAAGGCTAATGCCTAAGTACTAACGTACCGTGGGTGTCTTCAGTGTGGTGAGAGGTAGTTTGTTTACACGGGACTTAAATTTTGGAGATTGGGAGGAGAAGGAAAAACTTCGGGCAGCAGGTTCCATAGTCTTGACACTCTAGGAATGAAGGAACGAAGAAACGGAGAGTGGGGCCTCTCTAACTGAACTGTAAAAGGATGCATAAAGTTGCACTACGTGTTGCTCTGTTGGGAGCTGCCAAAGAAGGATTTATACTGGCCAACTCTCTGAGCAGAAGCCGTAAAAATACCTTAAAAGAGCGACAGTTTCCCTACAGCTCGACGGTGGGCAAGAAGAGGAAGCCTTCTGTGAGCGTTGGATCATTAATAAGACGAACGGCTCTTCTTGAATGGAGTCCAGAATGCTAAGTGTTGTAGGGGACGCCATTCCCCAGACATGAGAATAATATTCTAAAAGGGTATGATTTGGGATACATACAGAGTGTACAGATTAGAAGAAGAGAAATATTTTCTGGCTCGGAAGAGAAATCAATCTTTTTTGAAGCTGCCGAAGCTATGGATGAAAGGGTGTTTGTGCCAGTTGAGGTTATTCTCAAAAGTAACGCCGACAAGATTAAACGACTCTTGTTCTGCAGAACTTGGCGGCTCATATGTAACGGATGAGTATTGCCAGACTTTGACTGTGTTTTTGAGGCATTAAATTGAACAAGATTTTTGGCGCCTCAATCCAAGATAAGTTTAAGGTCTTGTGAAAGAGATATCTGCATTGACCTGCGCTTGTTTTCGAAATCAGGATTACACGGTGGCTTAAGAAATTGAATCGAGTGGAGGGTACTATCGTCAGCAAAACTATGAATGGGGTTGATTGTGGAAGAGAGAAGATCGTTGATGTGTAGAAGAAACAGCGTGGGTGCCAGCACTGAGCCCTGGGAAACCCCAGCATTAATTTGGTAGAAGCTGGAGGAATGACCATCTACACTAACTGATATACGTCGATTAGAAAGGAAACTGGAAACCCAAGAGCAAAGCTTAGGTGGAAGACCGTAAGAAGGAAGTTTGTTAAGAAGCCCATCATGCCAGACCTGATCGAAAGCTTTGGATATGTCAAGAGCAACGATCTGGGATTCACCAAGAAACTCAAGGGTCTTGTTCCAGTTGTGTGAGACAAAGGAAAGAAGATCAGCTGTGGATCTACTGTGACGGAATCCATATTGTCTATCACGTAAGATCTTATGTTTTTCAAAATACTTTAAGATTTAGGAATTAATGAGTTTTTCCATTACTTTGTAAACAACTGAAAGAAGAGATATAGGTCTATAGTTAGAAGGGGGACAGATTGCACACGTGCAGCTTTCCAACTCTCCGGGAAAATGCCCGTGTCGTAAGAGATTCGAAAGAGGCGAGTTAAGATGGGTGCAAGCTCGGGAGCACATTTTTTTAAGACGATTGCTGGTATGCCATCCAGCCCAGACGATTTTTTAGTATTAAGAGAAGAAAGAATACGCTTGATCCGTTTGACTTTAAAAATTATATCGGACATTTTATGAGAAACAGGGACAACTGTTGGAAGAGGAAGATTAACAGAAGGATCAAGCGTAGAATTGGCAGCAAATTGTTTGGCAAATAGTTCGTTTCGTTTACCAATTGAATGCCTTTATTTTTCATTCACACTTCCAATTCACGAAATTTCTTATTGTAAATCTGTCTTGATTTCTCTGGGATTAGGTTAGTTATTGCTCTATTAGCTTCTTTCCGAATACCTTTATAAACTTGAGAGTTTTCCATTCTAGGACTTTTTTAGTTCTTGACAAACATCAACTTTTTTAAATAAACAATTGCATTGCATTTTTGCAAGAAAAATCTCCCTGTTATTTACTATGTCACATAATCTGACAAATTAGAAATATACTACAGTAATTTTTTTTTTCAAGGATATTTTCTATGTATCTTACTTCAACTTTATATGATCATAATATGACAGTTTTGGATAAAATATTGTATGGAACACGTGTGTTATTACATATAAGTCACTCGAGAAAATTAGCCCTCTCGGCTTACGGCCTCAAGGGCTAAACTTTTCCCGCGTGACTTGGTTTTAGTCGCATTTTATTCAGAATGCATCACATTACAGACCTCAAAATCATACAGTAATAGACCATTTTACAGAATAGCAACCACTACAGCATATCAACCATTACTTCAAAGAAACACTATGTAACAAAAAGAAACATTTCTTTTAAATAGTTTAACTATAAATATTAAAAAACAATTGTGTAAGTTAGAAAAGACTATAACTTTTGACCCCTCTATATCAAACAATTTTTGTTGGTATCGCGTAACGTTACAATAAACATTGTTCCGGTATCTTCTATATATTCAGTTGTTCAACTGCGTAATTCTACACGCCAACATGCACTATTCAGCCCAAAAATTATGGTCTAAGAGGTGGAGCCGAAAAATCAATGTCATCAATAATATGGAGTTTCTCCCTTAAAACATGGTAATTTAGTATTGTTAATTATGTTCCCGCGCGGGATGAAAACCTATTGGATACAGGGGGTAGCAATAAAGGGTGAAAGTGCAAAATTTTTGGGAAAAAAATCGTCATCGACAATATGCTTCATAATTTTCCCAGGTGAAGGTCTTAACCCCCTTAGCAGAAATCCCAAGGGGCTGACAGCTATGTGGATACCAAAAGGCGAAAATATGTCAGACATTTTGACAACTTAAAGTTGTTAGGCAATTTTTGAGCCCATTTAAAGAAGAAAACTTCATATGAACCTATGTCCTAAACCTCACAAGTTTTAAGATACAAGGTGGTAAAACTTTCAAAAATACATCATTTATTATTAATATCAGTGATACCACTATAGATATTTTAATAAAATTTGGTGGGATAGTGTAATATTGACAGGTAGCTAATCATTGAAAACCAGAACTCGAGGAGTGATTTAATCAGACCTCCCTCTCTAGAAATCTGCAGTTGAAAGAGGCTAAGCCGGAGGACTTAAACGTCACAGGTGTTAATCATTTATAGTGTGGAATCAACGGTCCATAAAGGGATTGAATCATTCACGTAGAATTATGTGTCGGTAAAGTAACTTCTTCATTGTGACTGTTGATTCCACATTCAAAATTAAAGAAAATCGCTTTCATCTTGGTCCTCAGCCAAGAGAGGATGTCCTAGAAAATTTGTAGTATATATATGTACAAAGAGGTTTAGTTTTTTTTAATTTTTACCAGTGGCGTTCGTACGGAATTTGACCTGCCTTTTTGGCAGATATTAATGGTACGTCACTGATTTCTCCTAAAATAAAAAATATTTTCAAAATCCCCAATCATTTATAAGTAAAGTTGATCACTTGACTTTTTTCAATCCGATGCACGGTGTTCGCTTAAAAAAATAAACCTTTTCTCTGCATGATCATAACAATATTGGTAAACAATATCACCAAGAAAAATATCTAAATTTAATTTTTCCAGGTGAAAACCGTGCATCGGACTAAAAAAATCAAATCTTTGACAAATAAGCACCTGTGACCTGTGGCAGCCAGGGCACAGGTGCTTATTTGTCATAAGGATAGTATCATGCAGTTTCTAGACAATTGCAGCAGAACCGCAGGAAATAAACCCAGCAAACAAACAAAATTGATAGTTCGAGGCGTCTCCAATTTGACTATAAAGCAAGGCATAAAAGAAGCACTTCGTGTTACTCTGGTGAAAGCCCTACAGGAGGAATAAAATTGGCAAATTCCTCAGAGCAGAAGCAGTAAAAATACCTATAAAAGAGCGACAGGTCTTTCACAATTTACCGAAAAAGCGCCATGTTTGCCAAAACACATTTTTGTTTTTAGTACCAATTACTTAAAAATAACAAATATGGTTTTTATTTATTGCCTTTTCCATTTCCAGACATTGTAAACAGAGAAAGACCAATATTAGAAAAAACATCGTTAACTAAATTATGCGTATTGCACATTTTTAAATTTATTAAACAAAAATTTGCATTACGTTTTATGGCAGCCACTAAATTTTTTCTCTTTAACATAATAATTTAACAATGGCGATGACATGATCATGCTGACAAAAACTTAAAAGTTTTCTGAGAAGTCTTTAAATGGTAAAACAGAAATCACAGTAGGAATGAGGTAATCGGCACAAGAATCGATGTTATATTGTAACGATAAAAAAAGTCAGAGAGGTAGAACTTCCTGTTACAGAACTATCTCTGTGAATTGTAACACATGCAGTTCTGTCTAGTCAAGAGATACAATCTATAATCTGGTAATTTTTATTTTAAAAGGATGCCAGGAGAAGGTATTAGATTATAGATTATATCCCAGGTCCTCTATTACCTTTGCATTGACTTAATTAAGTAAACCTAGAATTATTTTTTTTTAATAGTTGGTAAGATCTATTACACCAAACTAAGCTTACACTACTGTTAAATGTTATTTTAATTTGGCCCCAAATACCTATAGTTTTAAGAAGTACTTCTTACTTAAACTTATACTAAAAGTCTTACAGCACTTTACAAATCAACTTGATGGCTGCAAACCAAATCCAAAATTAACTGCCTCGAGACAACCTCAGCTTGTGCAGTACAGCCAATCAGCAGGACACTAAAAATCCAACAACCATAATATGTTGAGATCGGTCAGTAAAGACATCCCCATAAAATGAGGATGTTAAACCAAAGATAATACTACTACGAATAGATGGTTCATTTAAATGGGGCGTTTTGAATCAGTTCGGAGATATCAATGCTTCCGTAAATCCCAATAAAATTAAGTCGGTAACCCCTGCCCCAGCGAAACAAACCGTGCGACATTGCCAATGTCTGTCGCTTGTACCTTATTCGGAACACGAAGTAGCGAAAGCGGGCGGCTAAACGGTATGTGCATTTTCTAGTCGCCTTCATCACGCCAATAGTAAAGGCCTGCCGGCAACACTGTTTAACTTTCGTTCAAGGATAGCGCGAAAATCTCTCGATGGACATCGGCTCGCGTTAGCCAAAGTCCATTAGGGGTATCAAAAATATAGCATTGAATGGTTCATCTTATCCGTAGTAGTATTATCTTTGGTTAAACATAACCGTCTCTGCTTAAGGAAGCAGTCTAGGGAAAAAAGGAAGAATACAAATGTGCTACTATTGATGACTTATCTTGAACTAAAAGATCACAGATTCATTTTTACTTTTAGTCAGCAAATTAGTTCATCCTGGTCTTCTAAGTTGAAAACTGACCAAATTACTAGAGTTTTGTAGTTTAAATAACCGGTGTTACGGAAAGAAACACAACGGATATGACAAAATGTTACGCAAGTCAAGTTGTTGTCCAAACAAATTAAAACACACTACTATACATTAAACATATTTAAAAATATAATTTGTTGTATATTAAAGTAGTGTTACTAAATTATTGATAATTTTAAAAACAATGTAATAAAGAAAGTTTAGAATCTCCTAAATTTTATACAAAAATTTTTTACAAATTTAATTTTTATTTTTAATTTTTTGATTTTTTCTTTTTTCTATTTAGGTTTCTTCGTTTAGGAGTTAATGGGGCGAGCAACTTAGTCGCTATACCCCAGGACCAGGACCCAGGTGGTTCTATTCTTTAAAAACTTTTCAGTCGAGTAAACCCAACAAGATCTTTATAAAAACTAACTCTGCCCCTAAACTAAAGAACATGTTCACAATTTTTCAGTCAAACTATTCTCAATACATTTCTTTATGTTTACAAACTATATTTGATAAAAAATACTTTTTCATCCGGTTGGCGGATGAGTTAAAGTCGTCCCTAATTCGGTTCTTAAACTATTATAAACGTAAAAAAGTTAGCTAAAAATCGATAACCCAAAGCAAAACAGGTCGATTCTAAACATCCCATTTCTATGCTGCAGGCGCCACATCAAGATCATGTAAATATACTTTTCTTCATTTTTATATTCGGTGTAAAAATAATGTTTTAAACGGCCGTAAACGGTTTTTGCCTGTTTCGAAGAATGAATAATAATTGGTTTTGTTGCCTCCAGCTCTAGACGGAATGGGTCTATAACTAACTAATAAGTATTTTTTTCATAAAATATATATTTATACAGGGTGTCCGAAAAGTCTTAGTACGGGCTAATATCTCCAAAGTTAGTAAAAAAAATCTGCTTTTTTATGCATTTTTTCATCCGTGCAGGGGTTGCACCAGGAGGTTGCACCCAAAATTTTTTAATGGAAACCTATGTCGATATGTAGCTCATTTTAAAGCCCTTTAACAAACATTGCTGCATAAGCTAGAGGTCTGTAAAGTAACTAGCATCCGAATATTTATTCAACAAAAAATTAATTTATTATCACGTTTTGTAAATATTCTTTAACGATATTCTTTATTATCTCTCGTAGTTATATTGAAAGGGCATTATTAAATTTTGTGATTTTATTCGTTTTGATATGGTTCGCGCAATGAAGACAAAGTTAAGGCTCTATTACCACGCCTTTTTTTGGTATTTATGTCAAATGCAATTAGTTTAAATATTTCAACTAGAGGGCGTACACGTATCAAATTTCAATTATTTATTTATTTGCGTTTTTGGTTGTAAATTTTAAAGGTAATTTAACAAAAAAGGTGAATGTTTGCCTGTATATTGTTTGTTGCCGTTAACAACAAAACTATTGATAATACTACGAAAATTTTGTTTTAATTTAAATTGTATTTGTGAATAGCGTCGCGGTAGTTATCATAAATATGGTTTTAATTTTATTTCTCGATATCATTAAAATGCTTTTTATACTCTCTTGCACGCCACGAGACTTAAGTCCAAATACTATATCGTAACGTGGTCGCCTTCAGGAAATAAGGTTGTTTTTAAACAAGCTTAAGAAAGGGTTTTGATAAACGAAATTTGGGGGAAATAATTCCACAATCTCGACACTCGGGGTATAAAGAGCGGACACAGGTTCTGGGCTTTTTGGGGTAGGGCAGTAAAATGATGCATATGTGACAAACCTAGTCGTTCTCGTGGGTTAGGGCAATAGCCGTAGAACAGGGATAATTCACAAAAACCCCTCGTTGATGAGTAAGCGATCAAAGCCTTGATGGAGAATCGTTGATAAGTCGATCCTTTGGATCGCATCAAGAATAAGAGTGTTGAAGGCGGGGCCGCTCCCCAAATGTGGAAACTATATTTGAGGTTTGGTCAGATTTATGAAAATAGAGCTATACAAAATATGTAGAAAATATTTTTGAGCTCTAAAGAGAAAACCCCTTTTTTTTAATGACTTTTAAAAATGGTGGATTAATATTATAATTATGCTTTTAAATTTTTTATTAAAATATAAGGTACTAAATAGGAGTAAATAAAAACTAAATACCATATTTTACATAGTACAAAATATGTAAATATATTTATGTCACATTTTTTTATTTAAAAAATGATTTACATAAATCAATTAAACTAAATTAAAATTAAATTGGCAAAACATTTACAGTGATACCACTGAATTTCACAATCAAAATTATCACATTTCAGCACTTGGACGTCCATCATCTGGTTTTTATTTACTATATTGGGACGAGTCAGAGAATAGAATAATATGGAGGCAACATGAGAACAAACTTCTCCCAAACCAGTTATACAAGTGCAGGGTGCACTTGATACACTTCCATCATTTAAAATTTTCATCCATACTTCAAATGGCTTTTCCAAGTTGTTTTCGGTGCCCAATCTGAAACAAAGACATAATATAACCTAATTTTTAATATTACTATATTTAAAGAAATCAAATTACATCAATGTTTCAAAAATTATACAATAATTACTTATAAACATAAGGCAGCTGTCTATTATAAAAATGATAATTTTTTCCCAGATATTTTGTATTTATTCGGAATGATTTAAAAGACAGATCTTAGAAGAAAATACAGAACACAGATTAGTGAAGTTAGTTTTGTAAATTAGCCCTAAAGGTGTTCCAGTACTTATGTCATGAGGAAAGAATTTAAGCGGACAACACAAAATTTAAATTAGTACTTGGAAAAACCAATTTATATACAAAATATTGTTTTTTTTAAATCTGCATTAAATTTTCTTAAAAAAATTACTTAAAACTCCTGTTCTACACCTCAATAATAAAGAATAAGGAAAGTTTTATTTTAAAAAATCAGTTTTTCTAGGTATTTCCACTATTCCGAATTAAGTAATCACTAAATATATAAAAAAGTTTTTGTGAAACATGTGTAAAATTTCAGAAAAGTTTAACCACAAGGGTTTTAAGGAGTTATATTTCCAATATTATCAAATAACTTACCTGCCAAGAACCAGGAAAGCTTCCACATTGATTTACTTTACAAAGATTGCAACTGGCACCAGATTCATAATTTTTATAAGCCTGTAAGCTTTTGTATGCTTTCATTTGTTGTCCAGTGTAAAGCTATTACTCCTAATTAAGTAATTTAATTGGGCAACTACTAATATTTAGAGTTATAGGGCTACTAACGGGGAATATGATCAACATAGTCTATTATTTTTCGTCGTATCGGCACTTCCCACCATTTTATAGTACACACTACGACACATTTAACCATTTTTTACAAAAATTCCACAAAAAAAAAGCACTTTTCCTTATCCGAAGTTCGGCAAAACTATTGACTTTTTAAAGGTTAGGTTAGGACAGAACCGAAAGTAAGCAATGTTTAGCCATGGCTTGTTTTATAAATTCGCTTTTTGTCACAATAAAATTTGCACAGTTTCGCCATGATTATTAAAACATTATTTCGTAAAACATATGTAAAATAACCAAACGGCGGCCTGTGACGAGTTAAATAATAGAAGCGGTTGAAAATATGGTTATTTTTTATTACCGCCCACGGGCTGATTGTACTAAAATTTTGTATTACTGGGGTTTTTGGGGCGGTTGATCACGAATCTCAAGTCAAGTTTTGTCAAATACTTTAGTTTTTAAGTTATAACGCCCTACTTAATGTAACCTCAAAACTGCACAAACTTTTCTAATTAAATCCCTGCTTAAAACTGATTACAGCCAAAATGGAAGATTTTATGGAAATACACTTAATATTTTATAAGATAAATTTAATTTTACTTTCATTAAACAAATATTTTTAAATAAAAAAAAGCACAACAAATACTTTCCAAAAATATTATTTTTACTTTTATAAATGTCAACAAAAGTGTCTAGGGATTTTAGACAGTTTTATGTTGGTACGCTAGGACCTGCGAAACAATTGAATGGCTTATTTTTAAATTTAAATCATGAAAAATAAAATTAACTTAAATTTAAAAATTAGGCTATTCAATTGTTTCGCGTGTCGCTGGCATACCAACATAAAACTGTCTAAAATATCTAGATAATTTTGTTGACATTTATAAAAGTAAAAAATGTTTTTGTTGTGTTTTTTTGTTAAAAATACTGTTAAATGAAAATGAAATTAAATTTACCCTATAAAATAATAAGTGTATTTCCATTGAATCTTCCATTTTGGCTGTAATCAGTTTTAAGGAAAAATTTTAGGAAAGTTTGCAGTTTTAAGGTTAGGTCCGAGTGGGGCGTCATAACTTTAAAAATTTGACTTAGTTAGCCGCAAAGTTAGAACGTAAATAGTTTTAACCTTTATTTAAAATATATTTTGTTTGTTTGATCGCAATTTTTAAAACTATTTTACCTTACAAAAATATTTTTACACTATTTTATAAGCGCTAAGTCCGACTCCTGAGCACGCGTAACGAATGAAAATTATGAATGACACCGCCTCTGGTGAAAGAAGGCTGGAACCTAAGGGCGTGGAATATTCAAAAAACTGAAATCGTCTGCTCAACCTGCTCAGAGTAGTACGTACATATGCTTCCCTACTAGATAAGCAAAAGAGACGGATATACTTCCGATTCGGTATGATCAGTTACGAGCGGAGGAGAAATTTGCTGCTAAGTACAAAATGTTGGTTTTTGTGTTTTCGGTACTTTAGGCACTAAATATATCAATAAAAACAAAAGTTTAAGTGGACTTTTGGAAGAAATCACATTTAAAGAGATTGGAAATTAGGTTCCGCTACTGAAATTTTTGGTTTTGTGCGTCAGTCGTAAGAATCGCGCTGTTTTGTATTGACGATTGAATTGTACAAAATTCGGTGTTTTAGAATTATAAAACCAACAATTTATGAATGAAACGGACAAAAAAATACCCGTACTTGGTCGTTAGTTCTTCCTTGAATACTATTTCTTAAATCTCGGGTAAGTCCTCTTGTTTTTACTCAAGTGTTTGGCACCTAACTAAGAGCTGTTTTCATGTAAAATGTTACGTTTTTATTATGGCTGCCAGTGGAAATGGAGCCTTAAAATTATTTTTTTGAAGGGACAAGTGAATCAAAATTAATACGAGCTCGAAAAGATTGTTTAATGATATTTTTCCTGACAGACCAGTTTCTCCCAGTTACGTAAGAATTGTTGTGCAAAAATTCACTTCAATTTTTAGCGAAAAAGACGCTCCAAGACCCGGTAGCCCGTCCGTTAAAACCGAGCAGCTTCCAAGTTTTGGGTACAATTGCCATTGAACCAAAGCAATCAATACGCAAAGTAGCTGGAATTTAACAAAGGCATAAATTTCATTCCTTTAAATTTCATCTTGTACAAGAACTTTGTGAAGATGACCTAGATCGAAGGCTGCAGTTTTGTAAAACTATGGAACATTTAATTGCCACACAACCAAACTACCTTTATCGGATATGTTTCAGTGACGAGACCAGCTTTTTTTTAATGGTTTGCTAAATCGACATTATTGTCGATACTGGAGTGATAAAAATCCTTGATGGATTGAAAATGCCATACAAGAATCCTGAAAAATTAAAGACAATGGGAATTCGGTAATACGGTGGGTTTGGTCCTTTTTTATTAAAGTAAATCTTACCGGACACTATACTTTCAACTTTTAGAAGAAGCTATTACACCTGCAATTGTAGCTTCTATTGAGAATGATGCTTTTGACTACGATCTAATTTTTCAGCAGGATGGGGCACCTCCAGCACTTTCATTTAACTGTAAGACCATACCTAGATGAGAAATTTCCTGGTCGCTGGGTTGGGCGTAGAGGACCCTATTGATTGGCCACCAAGATACTGGGACCTCGCTCCCCTTAACTTCTTCTTTTAGGGTTATGTAAAGGAGAGGGTATTTGCAACAAAACCAGAAAACTTGCAAAAACTACAAAAACGAATCACGGGTGTGTGCGCGACTATAACACCACAAATTCTGACAAACGTAACTGCAGAATTTCTAAATGGACTCTATTATTGTCAAGCTGTTGGTGGTATTCATTTTGAACATAAAATAAAAATTGAAACTGTTCTTCTAGACTGGTATTTATTAATAATCCCTTATTAATCGGGAACGGGCGATCGTAGAAACCTCTAGTATGTGTAGCACGCGTTTCGAGATAAAACGTATTTATGACCCCGCAAAATGGTGTTTTGGCCACTACTTTCAAACTTTACAAAGCATACTTTCAGCACGCTGTTCAAAAGTCTCCACGGCACAAAACCCAAAAACCTTTCTAACCCCCCAAAATCTACTCTAAAAGTCACTAGAGATTTGGAGGATTTTGATCAGCGTATTGAAAAACTATTACTTTCGAAAAGCTTCTGAAAACAATTGGCCAAAAACCATTTTCCATGGGAAAATTGCTGGGTCGTTTAAAATGCATTTATCTCGAAAACAGTTGCTCCCAGAGAAATGAAATATGCATTTTTGTTGCAGGGGGTATTATAGTAACTTCTTTTTCAATAAACAGGTTGATATAATAAGCTTGGGTGCTTTGCTATCCAAAAACAAGTGGGTAGGCTGTAGCTGGCGCCCTCTACCAGCAACATCAAAAGTATGGATGAATTTAAGTTTCTCGCTTCACAAAACCCCCAAATCCCCAATTTTGTACCGCTATGCCATTTGGTTAAATAATTATTAAGAAAACACGAAAACAAAATTAAAAGTTTGACACCCTGTATAGTTTACGTTAATTGCATTATTTTGACCTAAGGAATCTGTTGTTGCTCTGCGTCCCATTATTTCTGGTACAAATTATATATATATATATATATATATATATATATATATATATATATATATATATATATATATATATATATATATATATATATATATATATATATATATATATATATATATATATATATATATATATATATATATATATATATATATATATATATATATATATATATATATATATATATATATATATATATATATATATATATATATATATGCTTTCCAAGAAAACCATTTTTAACATGAGTTTTCAACAAATATTTGGTGTGGTATCTTCGGGGATTGTATTAACTGTTTGAATTGCCAGCTAAGCTTGATGGAGAATGTTGTCTAAATTTCCTGAGGAATGATTTACCCATTTTTCGAAGATGTGCCCCTAAATTTAGGGACTCATAAATGGATCGGTGGAGTGTAGTGAATATCCGTGGCCTGCGCGAAGTTCCGATCTTAACCCTTAGATTTTTTAATTTCTAGGCTACTTAAAATCACTTGTGTATAAAAATAAAATAAATAATCGTCAGGAATTGTGGCAAAGATTGTGGAAGGAGTCAATACCATCAGGACCAAGAAGAATCATTATTTTGTATCAGCAAAATTTAAATAAAAGAATTAGACAATGTCCTAGTGGATTGTGAACATTTTTGAACATTTATTATAATCCATTACTTTTCTAAATTTATCGCCGTTAATTAAATTTTAGATTAAGTTTCATGCGGAACCTAATAAAAAAGGCGTTTATTTCGAAAAAACGGTCGACTTTTGGAGATTAGCACATAACTTTATTGACTAAAATTAAATGCTGTTTTATTATTTCCACTCGCAAATATGAAAGTACAGGGAGGTCAAAAAAAGTTATGACCATTTTAATCACTCAATGTGGTTGTATGTGGCGCCATCTAGTGGGTAATGGCAAAATAGATATCATATTCGTGTTCTTCATCCTAAATAATAAGAGTACACCAAATTTCAGTTTAATCTGTCCAGTGGATTCCGAGATATTTCAATAAATGTTTGCAAAAAATTAGTTTTAACACCTCAGAACAAAACCAACAACTGATTATTATTACAGTATTTTCAAAATGTTCTAGAAAACACTAAAAATGTATAATTGTTAAAAAAATTTAAATTCAAAAATTATTAGCACTAAGATGTAAAACAATAAATTGATTATGTTTCTTATTATGACCCTAGCCTTAAGAAAACTCACTTTGCACCCTTGAAAAAGGAAAAAATAAATTTCCGAAAGCTCGGCGTTTAGTAAAAAAAGAGTTTTACTTCAGCCCTGACCGAATTCCCAAGAATTTGGAATCTTTATATATATATATATATATATATATATATATATATATATATATATATATATATATATATATATATATATATATATATATATATATATATATATATATATATATATATATATATTATATGTGGCTACTGTAAAGCGTTTAGAAGTTGGGACATCCGTTTTAGGAACTTTTTCTCGTATTTCTATCAAAGGAGTCCGTCTGTGAAATTTTCCGTAATACCTTTTTTATTTACGATGTTTTTTTAATAATATGTACCCGAAAGACTAATTTTAAGAATCACTGCTAAATACTTCAAAAATGAGCAAAAGCACTAGCTCACGCAATTATTCCTGATTCGGACGCCTTTGCAAAAAAACATGGTGTGGAAAAATTTACAGTATAAAAGCAATATTACCTTTATGGCCCACAGAAAAAAGGGTGTAATTACTGTGTTATAATACTTTTGCAACCTTGACTTGAAATTTTATAGGCATGAAATATTGTTTTAAGGTATCTTATTAAATTTTTAATGTGCGCTACCATTTTTTATTCGAGGTCATAAGGAGAGTGGCAATGGCAAAGGCATAAAATCCTTAAAAGAGTAAAAGAAAAACAAGAATGTGCCTTAGTTAGAAAAAGAAATCATAAAAAAGTGACAAAAATACTTTTTGTAACCTAAAATTGTTATAAAAAAATATAAATTTAGTTTATTATTGATTGGAATAATTATTTCTATATTGTCTCATTGAAGAAAATATACTGGAAAATTATTTAAGCAGAAGTAATGGCAGTACCTATAAAATAACAAATGGTCCTTTACTGCAAATTAGTAGGCAAAAGAAGGAGTGTTTTTGGGAGAGGAAAATCATTGATAAGCAAAATTAATTAGAAATGCTAAGTGTTTTGGAAGAAGCCATTTACCAGATACAAAATAGTATTCCAATCAGTCTACGAGGTCAAACGATTCTTTGTTCTAAAGAACCGCTCATAAGCAAAGTGATAACGTGGATAAAATTTTTGAAGCCATCTAAATTGAAGATGTAAAGAGGGCTTAGAAACTGGCTTAAAAAATTGAATGATAGATGTTGATGTAGAGCACAGAAGAAATAAGATCGTTTAATGTAAAGAAGAAATAAAGTTGGTGCCAGAACAAGGTCTTGGAATGCCTCAGAATTGATGTTGTAAAAGCTACAAGAGTGATCACCAACAATAACTGGATATACGTCAAATAGAATTATAATTAACAATCCAAGAACGTACCTCTTTATAGTAAGTAACTTAGGTAATAGACTGTAAGAGGAAAGTCTGTTTAAAATGGCATAAAGCCAAACCTGAGTTTAAACCCAAAGGTATATCAAGAGCAATAATCTAGACTTTCTCAGGAACTTGAGAAACTTGTTTACCTACGTAATACAAATGGGCTTCGTCCAATTCATCCGTAAAAATGAAAATATTAGCTAATACGATTTTAATGTTCTTTGACAGATACCTAACTGGGCCCGATATGCAACAAAACCTTCTTCGAATTAAGACTAATTAGATTATGGGGTCTATCAACAAAACGTATTGTTGTTTATACCCATGCAGATAATGGCAAAGAAATTAAGTTGTCTTTATACAGGGTGTCCCAGAAGTAATGGGACACAGAGCAACAGCAGATTCCTTACCAAATAATGCAATTAACGTAAACTTGCCTTATCCCAAACTTGATAATAACTAAGATACAGGGTGTCAAACTTTTAATTTTGTTTTGGTTTTTTCGTAATAATTTCTTAACCGAATGACAAAGCGGTACAAAATTGGGGATTGGGGTTTCTTTGAGGCGAGAAATTTAATTTCGTTCATACTTTTGGTGTTGCTGGTAGAGGCGCCGGCTACGGCCTACTTTGTTTTAGATGACATAACTTTTTTAAGCTTATTGATCTGTTTATTTAAAAAGAAGTTTCTATAATTCCTTCTACGTCAAAAAAAGTTTTAATATAGGTCTCTAGAAGAAACTGTTTTCGAGATAAATGCACTTTAAAGGACCCCGCAATTTTCCTATGGAAAATGGGTTTTGGCCAATTGTTTTTAAATTTTGCAAAGTAATTGTTTTTAACACTTTTCGGGCACAAAACCCAAAAACCCCTTTAACCCCTCCAAAATCACCCTCAAAAGTCTTCAAATCCAGAGTGACCTTTGAGGCAGATTTTAGAGGGGGTTAGAGGGGTTTTTGGGTTATGTGCCCGTGGAGACTTTTGATCAGCATGTTAAAAACTATTACTTTGCAAAGTTTAAAAACAATTGGCCATTTTCCACAGGGAAATTGCGGGGTCCTTTAAAATGCATTTATCCGAAAACAATTGCTCCTAAAGACCTAAATAAGGTATACAGTTTTGACGCACAGGGAATTATAGTAACTTTTTTTAATAAACAGGTCAATATACTAAGCTTAAAAAAAGTTATGCCATCTAAAACAAGTGAGGTAGGCCGTAGCTGGCCAGCAACACCAAAAGTATGAACGAATTTGAATTTCTCGCCTCAAAGAACCTTTGAATCCCCAATTTTGTACCGCTATGTTATTTAGTTAAAAAATTATTATGAAAAACCGAAAAAAAAATTAAAAGTTTGACACCCTGTACCTTGGTTATTATCAACTTTGGGATAAGGCAAGTTTACGTCAATTGCATTATTTCCACCCATGGAATCTGCTGTTGCTCTGTGTCCCATACTTCTGGGACACCCTGTATATGCAACTATTAGATAAATCCGAGAATAAATTAATATAAGTAGTTCTGCTGAATTTCTAGTACTTTGTAGTCAACATGATAAAATACTACTAGTGCTAAATCAATTTAAATTTAAGGAGGTTCTCTGGTTTAATAGTTTCAAAAATTGATTTTTTTTGCATAAATTGTTTTGTTAATATGTCTAGAATATGGTGATGAAGTTATTTTTCAAAAGTCGAAGCCATTATAAAGATACAGCAGTTAGAAGAGACAGATGTTCGGAGCGCTGAGCTGAGCGCTGAGCTGAGCGCTGAGCTGAGCGCTGAGAGTTCTGTCGGCTTGATTCCTGAGACCTTTCTATACAAATGTATGCTTAAACAAGTACATATAAGTTTAAACAAGTTTAGAATAACATTGGTGTGGTTATTTACGTTTTGAAATTTATTTTAGCCTTGGTATCGCAGATTAAGGTAAGTTAATATTTTTATAGTATATCTGTACTTGAAACTTCAAACGCGTTTTTCTCAAAACTATGTTTTTCAAACTTTCCTCCATCATATCTCGAGAATGGCCTGACCTATTTACTTTAAATTTGTAGGATTGACTCAGCACATATAGGCGCAGGGAATAAACTATTATCACCCCTATATTAAAAATATTTTTATTTTCTTTTTTTAACAAAAAGTTGACAAAAAATACATGACATTCCAAACACTTTGTTCCAAAGTCTGTCAAAAATCCAATTTTTAAAATTTTCTGCTCATAATAGTTAATTCCATGTATAAGCTTAAAGATTAAAAAGCTGCTGATTTTTTTAGTTTCGGATAAGCCAATCAGCTGATTTGGTAGAGAGAGTGAGGGTCCATTTTTTAGAGGCAGGTTTCTTTAGAGCGCTATAACTTTGATTTAAATGAATATTTTTAGCTAAAAATTTACATGTATACTCTTGAAGCACTTATAGATAGATGATAAAAACTTCAAAGTTATATTTCTTTATTGGTCCTAACAAAAAAATCCCAAAAAATGTATAAAAATCAGACCGATAAACTAGAGAATCTTCTTTAAAAAAACTTCGGGAAAAACAAAGTGGAGGTGATATGGGTCTTAAACTAATTAACCACCCTGTATACTTTCTACACATCTAGTAGGTTTAGACATTGTTTTATATTTATATGAGCGTGGGTGTTTAACTATCTCATTTTTTCACTTGGGACAGCCACGTGGTCGTTTAAATTCGACTTTATAGATACAAAGTGTTCGAGAAATGAAATACAGCTCCGATTCCGCTTATAAATATGGCGACGGCGCTGCGGGGCGTCTTGGAACGCGGCCACAAAATATTTGTACGACGATAATGGGGCCGTGTTTGCCGAAGAAAATTATCCGACAAGGAATAAAATGAATAATATTGTCGTTTTCGTTCTGTGAATTTATATTTTAATTTACATTAAAAGTCGGATTTGTTCGGCCGAGTCATTCAGTTTTTTAAGATCTTTATTGTGAATGGGTTTAGTCGTAGACAAGGTGAAAAGGGAAGAAACAAAATCAGTATTTTTAAGTGTTTTTAAAAAAATTTTAAATTTTCAAAGATAAGACTAAAATTAAATTTTTAAATTTTTATGGATTTTATTTTAATGTCAAAAAAGCCATCCTTTATTGGAATGTGCACTATAATGATTCATTAAAGTATTGACACAATAATAAAAAAAATCTAGGTATACTAGAAAAATATGAAAAATTTTTAGAAAAAAAAAAAAAAAAAAAAAAAAAAAAAAAAAAAAAAAAAAAAAAAAAAAAAAAAAAAAAAAAAAAAAAAAAAAAAAAAAAAAAAAAAAAAAAAAAAAAAAAAAAAAAAAAAAAAAAAAAAAAAAAAAAAAAAAAAAAAAAGAAGAAACAAAATCAGTATTTTTAAGAAGTTTTTAATGTATTACAACCGATAAGACTAAATTAATTTAGATTCTTATGGATTTTATTTTAAGTGTCAAAATGCCTTCCTTTATTGAAATGTGCACTATAATGATTCATTAAAGTATTGAGCACAATAATAAAAAAATATCTAGGTATACTAGGCAAAAATATGAAAAATTTATAGAAAACAACTTTGAACTTCTTGATACAAGAACAGTCCGTCTGCAATTTCACTCCGAACATTTTCAAACACAGTAACATCGATATTTCTACAAATATTTGTTATTCTCTGTCGTATATCCAATATTGACGCAGGCTCAATTTCATACACCTTTTGCTTCAAATACCATAAAAAAAAATCCAGAGGTGCCAAATCTGGCGAGCGAGCTGGCTATTCCACAGGTCCTCGAGGGCCAATCCAACGACCGGGAAAATTATCATCTAATAAAAATAGTTCCGAACTTGTCTGGAGTAGTGCGGTGGAGCTCCATTTTGCTGGAATACAATATCCATATCAAATTTGCTAAGATTCGCTTCAACGATTTCGGTTATTGGAGGGTCAATAGTATTTTTCAGCATATCAAATACAGCTCCCCTGTTAAATTTTGTTCGATAAATAGAGGCCCCACAATATGGTTTCCCAATATCCCTGCCCAAACGTTTATTTTTTCTGAACTAAACCTGCTTTAATATTGGATATACGACAGAGAAAACAAATATTAATTTGTAGAAATATCGATGTTACTGTGTTTGGAAATGTTCGCCGTGAAATTTCGGACTGACTGTTGTTGTGTCAAGAAGTTCGAAGCAACCATTTCCAGAATTTTCTCAACTGAACTCAACGTTATTATTTAACTTATCAAGTCCAATCTTAATATATTCAGGTAATTATTAAATGTAACACAATTTTGTAGTATGTAAATAAATTGACTTTATATTCTAGGGTTGTAAAGTACTTGTAAGGAGCTTCAAAATGATGCGCCACAAGACTACTCTTTTCATTTAATTTTTTTTCCAAGATGGCACCCAGCAGCCATCTTGAAATTTTCATCTGTCAATTTTACTCTAAAATATAGTAGACATGCATCAATTGCATTACCTCAAGTTTTAATATTTTGAATTGATCCGTTTAAAAAAAAATAATGAGGGAGGAATATTAAAGAAAAGCACTATATATCGTACTGCTTTCCTTTGCAAACACTAAATATAATAGATACTGATAAGAAGATTTCCAAAAACAAATGCCATAATTTAAAATATTTAGAAAATGGTTCTTTAATAGTCAAATAAAAAGATTTGACTTGTTTTTACAATAAAATAAAGGCAGACAGCACAGCACAGCAAAGAGCACATTTCTTTGAGTTTTCGGTAATATTGAAAATCGGCATTTTGGAAAAATAAAATATCATTAGCCTTTGTTTTAAAACATAAAAATATATAAAAAACCTGTAGAAAGATCACAAAAAATGTATAAATGTTTTAAACATCTAACGACTTTTTATATGTCGATTTGAGGCTGGACAAAAGTTTTATTTCATTGTTGAGTGATAAAAATTGTTTAGAAACATTTCGGGCATTATTTTTATGCCCTGCGGGACACATCACGTGTCTGGTATTATACCGTTATTTTTTTATAGAGGTGACATATTTTATCCGCACTTAAGAATCTAGCGTGCAATTCATTCTATTAACTAAACTCACATAATACCTATAGACTCATATAATATAACCTGTTTCGGACATGGCCATCAGATAGACTGTTTTAGCATATTCTATCTTATTCTTCGGCGTACGTTATTGTTGGTTTTCTCTATAATTTAATTTACAGGGTGTTTTAAAATTAGCTAGTGGCGGTTGCTATTTGCGGCTACATAGGACATATAAAAACAATATAAAAATTTAATATTATTAAAAAACCAAAGAATTAAACAATTAAATAAAAATAGAAATTTTCTTCAAGCGTGCCAAGAATGAAACGTTCCACACCATTTAAATGTGCAAAATTCTACTTTTTTGCACTAGTGCAGAAAATATTTTTCGCACCAAAATGTCAAAAACCATAAAATTTTATGATTTATAGTATACTGGCTTTACTTAGTAGATTTTGTAATACTTATTTGCTATGGATGACAAGTATGTCAAAGTGACGTCTCTGTTTCTTTTCGATTTCAGGACTTTTTTCACCAAAGCGTAAAAAAATCTAAAAGTTAATATGTATTTAGAAGCAGACGGTCTAGAAATGATGAAAAATATTTCAGAAGAAATCTTAAATAAAGCTGAAAGTGCCAAGACGGATTTGCTACCCAAAATATCAAAAAATAAGTACGAAAATTTTTATAAATGAAGCCTCCAAATGGGCCGCAAAAATTTTAATAAAGAAGAGTTTTTTAGTATACTTTGCAAAGCTTTTGACATCATGCTTATTACCAACTTAATGGTCAAGGTAACTAATTGCATTTCTTAAGAAAATGCTCGGATATAGACCTCAAAAATCGAAAATTTCAAGAGCAGATTATGTTGAATTTTTTTTAACTTCAGCTTCTGATCAAAACTATTTTTTAATAAAAGTGGCAAAGATAAATCATATAGCCGATGAATGCAAAAGGAAGGAATAAACAAATTTATCAAAGAAGAATGTAAAAATGGTAATTTTTTACTTACCGGGCCCACGGCCGATTTTATTGAGATTTTGTATACTGAGGTTTTTGGGCGCTGATTACGAATCTGAAATCAAATTTTGTCGGACACATTTAGTTTTTGAGTTATAACGCCCCACTCGGACCTAACTTCAAAACTGTACAAACTTTTGTAAATTTCCTCCTTCTTAAAACTAATTACAGCCAAAATGGAAGATTTATGGAAATACACTTATTATTTTATAAGATAAATTTAATTTCACCTTTATTTAACAAATATTTTTAATAAAAAAGAACAAAAATATTATTTTACTTAAAAATGTCAACAAAATTGTCTAGTGATTTGAGAGTTTTATGTTGGTACGCCAGACACTCATGGAAACAATTAAATGGCCTACTTTATAAATTTAAATTATTTTTTTTTTTTTCGGGATTTAAATTTGAAAAGGAAGTCATTTAATTGTTTCTTGTTTTAGCGTACCAACAAAACTGTCTAAAATCACTAGACAATTTTGTTGACATTTTTAAAAGTAAAAATAAAATTTTTGTTGTGCTATTTTTTATTTAAAATATTTGTTAAATAGGTGAAATCAAATTTATCTTATAAAAAATAGGTGTATTTCCAAAAACTTCGATTTTGGCTGTAATCAGATTTAAGAAGGAGAATTTTAGAAAGTTAGTACAATTTTGAGGTTAGGTCGAGTGGCGTTATATCAAAACTAAAAGTGTCCGACAAAATTTAACTTCAGATTCGTGATCAGCGCCCCAAAAAACCCCAGTATACAAAATTTCAATAAAATCGGCCGTGGGCCCGTTAAGTAAAAAATTACCGTAAAAATTTAACAAAATCTGATTTTAATCAAAATACCAGGCATCAAAACACATAGCAGCAGAACTTTTGCAATCACGGGTAAGAAATACTTAAATATTATATAGAAGTAGATTGCTCTAAGACCTAAAAATACTTTGCATAACAGATTTTTGTTTAATGGTTAAGATAAACACTGTACTATTTAGTGAGTTGAAATTAACTAATTTGGGAAGATGCTCTCCGATGTTGCAGTTTTCTTGAGACTGCCAAATCCTGAGCAATATACGAGATACTGCTGCAGAAAAGACGATCCGATCTTCTGCGACTAGGTTAACAGATGCTGCTGTAGCAATTACAAATTTTAAACATTACGGTGGCTAGCTGTCAACAAAAGTCGCTGAGGAGTACGTGGAAGAACCCAATGAAAACAAAAGAAAAATAGCCGGCAAAGTTTTAAGATCCTCAAATGGTACAGCAACAAACGTTACCCTGGCGATGTCGTCCTTACTTTCCCACAGCAAGGATCAGGTACTTTCGTTCCTACTTTCCCACAGCCAAGAACAAGTACCTGTCATAGAATTGAGTATAGAGCCGAACTAATTACTGGGCATGTGTTCACCAGAAAATCAACAGCACCAGCAATTACAGATCCTGCCGATGCCATCAGAAAACCAAGTGGCCTCTGCTTTTAATTTTAATGCAAATGGTTGTAATTATACCATTAATTATAATGTTAATAGAATGTAATTTACCCAAATAAAATTGTAATTGTTAAAAAGATTAAGTGTAAATAGTTTTAATTTTACTAGTAATTATAATATTATTCAAATTCAAATTACCTAAATAAAATTATTGTTAAAAACATGACTATTTTTAATATTTTTGTTTCACTTTGCGCATGTGTTGACAATGATATTTCTGTTATGACTCTCAGATAATAACAAAAATAAAACAATAATTATTTTTGAAAGAATGTTTAATGAAATTCAAAATAACTATAGTAATTACCATTTATATAGTGATATTAATATAAGAAAATGAAATTTTTTCTTAAAATATTTATACCAAAAGAAAAATTAAAATGCGCGTCAAATGTTTGCAACTTAGTTTATTCTAAAAAAATTTTATTTTTTTAATATTAACACTTTTTTCGTAAAAATTAAAAGGTGAAAATTTGCAAGTTATGTCTAAAGGTATTTTAAGGGGGAGAAAAATATTACATATGGGATGCGCGGTAAGCGGTAACAAATGGCAAAAATATGCCTTTCAAAAAATATAAAATGTGCTCTCCCTGACATTTAGCGTCATGCGCAGTTGATACTACCGGGGCCGCGTTCAAAGATGATTACAAAGTACATATTTCCTGCATTTTTTTACAGAGGTCATTTATAAATGTATAAATCTTTAAGTATATACTACTGGAAGCAGCCTTGCAGTTTAGCCGGCGAACAAGCGTGGGAAAGAGAAAGAAAACCATGGTATCCGGTTTCTTTCTCTTCCTCATCTTTCCCTTTTGCTTCTCGTGCTGATATCAGTCGTCCGAAGGTCAGCACAAAAAAGCTATAATAAAGATGTGGTAGCAATATTTAAGGGAAATACCGGCATTGTTTTGACTAAATTATTTTATGACTTGCTTGAAATATGGAATTTTGTTGCGAAATGTGTATTATAAATAAATTGTTGAAAGTATCACAGTTTTTATGTCTTAAAAGAAGAGGCAGTACCAAATAACCATACACTCGGTGTCCAGTGACGGGGTTCAAAGGAAAAAACACTTATTTGTAAATCTATAAATAAAACAATACATTTTAACAATGTTTGAATTCATTAGCTTCTACCAAATTAATGCACCCACTCTGTTTCTTCTACACATTCAATCCCACTCATAGTTTTGCTGATGATAGTACCCTCCACTTATACATTCATTTTCTCAAGCCAGTCAATAAGCCTGATTTGCAAACCAAGCGTAGGTCAATGCGGATATTTCTCTCACAAGACCTTAAACTTAACTTGGATTGGGGCGCCAAAAATCTTGTCCAGTTGGCACAAACACATTTCATCCATAGCCTCGGCATCTTCAAAAAGCTTGGATTCCTCTTTCGAGCCAGAAAGTGTTTCTCTTTTTTTAATCTATATACTCTGTATGTATTCCAAATCAGATCCTCTTTAGAATATTGTTCTCATGTCTGGAGAATGGCATCTCCTATAACACTTAGGATTCTGGACTCCATTCAAAGAAAAGCCGTTTGTCTTATTAATGATCTCACGCTTACAGAAGGGCTTCCTCCTCTTGCCCACCGTTAAGCTGTAGCTCTCGCTCTTCTATAGGTATTTTTACGGCTTCTGCTCAGAGAAATTGGCTAGTATAATTCCTCCTCTGGTACCTCCCAATAGAGCAACACGTAGGGCAATTTCTATGCATCCTTTGACAGTTCAACTTAAGAAGCCCCGAATTTTCCGCTTTCTTCGTTCCTTATCCCTAGAGGTTCCAGACTATGGAACCTGCTACCCGTAGAAGTTTTTTCTTCTCCTCCTAGTCTCCAAATATTTAAGCCCAGTGTGAACAAACTCCCTCTCACCACACTTAAGACACCCACGGTACCGTTAGTACTTAGGCATCAGCCTTCGTGGACTGCCCAAATATAAAAAAATAAACCTTCGTTATAATTGACATATTTTGGCGGATGTGCCAGATGACGTGCCAATATTAACGTACTGCGCTTGCGTTATTTTGCCATGAGCGAATGCTTACTTGTGTCTTTCTAGGAAAACAACATTGGCCTTTGCCTCACCCCTTTTAATTTCCATGGTTATGACATAGCCAAAAGGTTAAAATATTTAAGGATCCCGCAATTTAAGTCGCAAAAATTCACCGTATTATTCCTTAATGGCAATTATACGATAATAAATTTATTGGATGTAATAAATGTTGTTTTTACATTGTTGAGAATATAATTCCTACTAGACTTTTAAATTTATTACTGTTCGTAGAGAAATACAAGATATCAGTTTCTAATGGTTCAAGGAAAACTGGAAAAACCATAGATAAATTATCGAGGATCGGATTTAAAATTTGAAAGTTTAAAGCCCATAAAAATAAATTATAGCCGCTAATTTATCTGTCGAAAGCAGCAGCTAAAATATTTGTTAAATGTTAAGTTAATTTTACTGTTTTACACTTAATTACACTAAAATTTACCGCGTATGTTACTCTTATAGTAAGTACTATATTTAGAAGAACATATACAGGGTGTCACAGAAGTAATGGGACACAGGGCACCAAACATTGGGATACGCAGACGATCTTGTCATTATGGCCAAAGGAAAATTTAACAACACTGTTAGGGATAATATGCAACAGGCCCTAAACGCAGTTACCAGATTAGGCGCTCATGGGAGAACATGGAGCCTTAAACCATACATGGTTTATTAGAGAAAAATGCCTGTTTGGCATTTCATATTTAAATCAGTTTATAATAATAGTGATTGAGAAAATCTAAAAAGTGCGTTGTAGTCTGACGTCACAGTAACTTGGCAATCCAAACCTTAACAGTATGTTGTTTTTTGTAATTAACAACGGTTGACAGCATCCAAATAAACTCATCTGTAAAAAGCGATTTTTTTAACAATAATTATCGAAATGGCTGATGAAAACGACTCGGAAGATATCATAAATGCAACCCAGGTAGCTTCTTTCAGTTTACTTCCAGTGAAAACTAGAAACAGAATGAGAAAATGTATAATATGTTTTGCGACAACATTTTTTTAAATTTTCCCCCTATAGTATGCTATAAGCGAGAAAAAAGAGTGGCCGCGAAAATTGCTTAAAAACTGCCTGTTTTTTCACCATTCACAGAGAGGTAAGGAAAAAAAGAGAGGATACATATGTATTTTATACCAAATTACTCGTCGGAAAAATTAGAGTTAGCATTGCTTTTCGTTTTTTGCAAATTTCCAAAAATCACCACTGTTTAGGGGTTGGAAAGGTGCCAAATCCGAAGAATTGGGAAAATAGCAGTGGTATTAAAAATTATTCCCAATGAGATTTAATTCGAATGGACCTTGAAAAAATAAAATAATACATCTTTATTTCTGAGAAGGTTGTAAACCAACCCCCATGGACTATCTGGGGTGTAATCATCCCCTAAAATATATAAAATCATATGCAACTTTAAAAATTTCAAAGAAACAGATTTTTCAAGGCATGTCTAATAAGAAATAAATAAATGTATATGATAATCAACCACCCCTTTTTCAAGGGTGAAACCACCCTTATAAATAGGAAAAATTGAATTAAATGCTAGCTTTTTTAGAAAAAAGTCTTAGCCACGTAATTTTTTGATTCAAGTATATAAAGTAGGTGTACCTAGATTATTCGAGTTTACTTTTAACCAAAACCACCTCTGTAAAGGGGTATATTCATCCCCCAAAATGTAGAAAATCATATACAACCTAGGTAGGTAGGTAGGTTTAAAGTGAGTGGGTATAACACCCTTCCACCGCACCCATCGGTCTAGTGTATATATATATATATATATATATATATATATATATATATATATATATATATATATATATATATATATATATATATATATATATATAAAATATATATTTTATATATATATATATATATATATATATATAATTTTATTTTAATTTTATATATATATATATATATATATATATATATATATATATATATATATATATAAATTAATATATATACATACTTAAAATATATATTAATTCATAAAGAAACCTGATAGGTTACAAAAAATAATACGAGTGATGTTTGATCAAAAAGTCAAATTTTATTATGGGTAATCAATTAGAAAAATAGTGCCACAATTTTACTTCTAATAAACAAGAGTTTGTTCTTTACTTCATGTTAGTTTTAAAGAGACTCATCCTCTGCTAATAAGGGGGTAAATTTCATCCCCCTAATTTTAAAGATTAGTAAACATATTACTAGTAATATTATTAGTTTAATGAAGATATAAAACTTATTCTATATTATTATATATATATATATATATATATATATATATATATATATATATATATATATATATATATATATATATATATATATATATATATATATATATATATATATATATATATATATATATATATATATATATATATATATATATATATATATATATATATATATATATATATATATATATATATATATATATATATATATATATATATACTATATATTTTTATCCAATGTATAAACAGCCATTTTTAGATTTTTCGAGTTCACTTTTAACCAAATCACCCCTACATGTAGAAAATAATATACAAATTTTAAACTGTTAAAAAATATTTAAATGTTTTAGGATATCTCAAATAAATTATAAACTTAGCTTACTGTATAACTACGTTAAGTAGTTATACGTTTATTTTGGATTAGACATATATTGAAACATATGAATATATTTTTCCGATTTCTAAAGTTCTATATATTATAGGGGATAAATTTACCCCATTGCAGGGGGAGCTTTAATCAGACATGAAGTAAAAAAAACACTTTTTGCATAAGCTAACATTTTATTTAATTTTCCTCATAATAAGGGACTTTGGATCAAAACTTACTCTAAACGATGGTTCTATGTTAATATCATATTTTAAGTTGTATATTTTAGGGGATTTTCTACATTTTAGGGGATTAATATACTCCCTTGCTTTATATACTTGGACCAAAAAAAATACGAAGCTTAGACTTTTTTTAAGTTGTATACCTATAACTTTTTTCCTTTTAGGGGATAAATATACCCCCTTGCAGGGGTGGTTTTGGATGAAAGTGAACCCAAATAATCTAGCTACACCTGCTTTATATACTTGAATCAAGAAAATACGAAGCTAAGACTTTTTTGGATAAAAGCATGCTGCTTTATTCAATTTTTCTTATTGATAAGGGTGGTTTTACCCTTAGATAAAGGTGGTTGATTATCATATAAAATTATTTCTTATTAAAATTTTTTTGGAAAAACCGGTTTCTTGCATTTTTAAAGTTGCATATAATTTTATATATTTTAGGGGATGATTACACCCCCATGGGAGTCTTCCTAGAAATGGAGATGTATTATTTCATTCCAAACTTTTAATACCTCTGCTATTTTCGCAACTCTTCAGATTTGGCTACTTTCCAACCACTAAATAGGGGAGATTTTTGAAAATTTGCAATAACGAAAAGCAATGCTTATCCTTATTTTTTTGCGACGAGTAATTTGGTATAAAATACATCTGTATGTTTTTTTCTCATCTTTCTGTAAATGGTAAAAAACAGTCAGTTTTTGCGGTCACTCTTTCAAATTTTGATTTTATCATTTTAAGTTTGATCAAAGATAATACTATTACGAATAGATGGTTCATTTAAATGGGGCGTTTTGAATCAGTTCGAAGATATCAATGCGAAAAATTAAGTCGGTAACCCCTGCCCCAGCGAAACAAACCGTGCGACATTGCCAATGTCGTCGCTTGTACCTTATTCGGAACACGAAGTAGCGAAAGCGGGCGGCTAAACGGTTGTTTTTTAGTCGCGTTTCATCACGCCAATATAAGTAAAGGCCCGCCGGCAACACTGTTTAACTTTCGTTCAAGGGGTAGCGCGAAAATCTCTCGATGGACATCGGCTCGCGTTAGCCAAAGTCCATTAGGGGTATCAAAAAAATAGCATTGAATGGTTCATCTTATCCGTAGTAGTATTATCTTTGGTTTGATCCAAAAAGAGCACATGACGTCTATAATACTTTTTAACAGCACTAACAATTACGGAGATACTATACCCTATAAAAGTGTCAAAAATACGACACCCTGTACATAAATCTTTATTTTAAATGGCTGTTTTTAGGAAAATACCCACACGTTCAAAAAATTATTTTTTAATTAAAGTATCTTTGTAATTACAATAAAAACTTATATACTTAATATTTTACCATTTAAGAACCTGCAATAAAAAATATTACACAATTAAACAATTAAAGAGAATATTTAAAAGCTCATAAATATATTTATTAAGAAATAATCATTTTATAATCCTCCTCTTCTGTATACATTTCAATACTAATGTTAACCGCAATTCTTTCACCGTCTGCAATAAGTCTGGCTATTCAAATTTTATGTAAATATTTTGTTAGTTAAAAATTATACGGCATCATAATATGTAATAACTACCAATTGTTAAATAAATTAATGTTATTTAAATCGTTATACATATTTGAGAACGATCCGGCATAATTTAAAATACATTTTAATATTTTGTTTCGCGGTAAATTAGCTTTGTAAATGAATTATTTACACTTTTATTATTGGCTCGTGTCTAATTTTATTATTATTTTTATGCACCACAACAAAGGGTTTTTTTTTTATTTTAACACATAAAGTGACATTTTTCAAAGCTGACTGGCGTATTGGAACGTTTTACTTTTCAACACTAGTGTTGAAAAGAAAAACTTTAAAAACTAGTTTAAAAAAAATCCAGTTAAACAAAGAAAAAGATCCAAATTAATTTTTTAATTCTTAATCGATAACCAAAAATACTTTTTTTGCAAATTTTTCCCTCTTACTTAATATAAAGTTTTGCCAAAGAAAAAATTTTAAATCACATTTTAAGTGTCGCTAATCTTAGTTGGCGCTTTCAAACTATTACGTCCTATAAAATCAATTTCGACCGTTGTCAAAAGTTAGACACTTTTAAACTGTTATTGAAAAAATCGCAATACCAAAAAAATATCACCGATTCTTCGTTAGTGAACTTCCCTTTTTTTGATGTCTCCGAAAGAGATTGACAAGTGTCTAACTTTGAAAGGCCAACTTGATTTTATAAGACTAATGGTTTGAAAACGCCAACAAAATTGAAAAAATTTTTTTTTTTTTTTCTTTGGGAAAAAACTTGGTTTTGATTCAGAATTAAAAAAGTAATTCGGGTCTTCATTTTTCGCCTCTATTTACCGATCACCCTGTATACTAAATACTCAATTTAATTAAAAAATTGTAACTAACAATCTCAAAAGACTTAACAAATGTTTTAATTGTAAATGTTTACAGATTAACTATTCCACTAGAGGACAAAGTTTTATTGGTACTTGCTAGCTGAGAAATATTAGCTATTCCTATTTAACCGGACTCCCCGAATATGTATTTAGCTCATAATCAAATTAGCTCTTAGGCTTCTTCGCCTAACTGATGTAACCCGGAAAGGTCGAGAGCTCGCATAATCCACCCTAAATATCGTTGGGTTAAGGTGAAACCCGAATCCCAGTTTACTGCTTCGGATTTATTTGACAAAAGCAAAAGAACTTTTGGGGTTTCGCAAATCTCCACGAATTTTGTGGCGCGATTGACTCTTTTATTCAAAAGCAAAAGTCTGAGAATCCAAAGAAGCAAAAGTATTCTTTGGTTCGAAAACCTGTTAAGTTTGTGGCTTGTTTCGACTTCGGTTCGTCTTCTTCAGTCAGGGAAAGTACCCTGGAATTTTTCTGTTTCAGAATGAATCTACAAAATGTTTTGAGCAAAAAGTGAATCTACAGAATGTTTTGAGACAAATTCTGAGCGACTTTTGTCTTTTGTGCTATGCACTTTTGACTTTTTTCTTTGCTCAAAACATTATGTTTTTAGCTGTTCTTTTTTGTTTCTTATTGAATTTTCTACATAACCCTCCACTACCATATTTGTTTCCAACCTCTGTGTTGTTTTATTTTTAGAAGGTTAGCACTAGTCTGCCAATAGATAACGAACCGTCTGGCACTATAATTCGGCCGACTGGAAAGGACTGAGAGATTTCCTTGCCAGCTACCCTTGGGATCCTACCTGCTTTTCAACTTATAATCCTTCCAAAATATGTAAACAAATTACCGAAACAATTTAACACACACTTAACATAACTTCAAATCACAAACCGTGGTTTTCTTAGTCCTATGATAAAACCAGACTTAAAAATTCAAGCCCACAAAAAGTGTCTTTAAAACCCTAGTCCCGAAAATCGACAGGCTAGCATCGAAGCAACAAATCAATATAATCAGACCATCTCAGAAGCAAAAGACTGTTTTAAGAATCGGATAAAAGATAAAGTTTTCTCCTGCTCAAATGGCATTAAGGCTTTCTAGTCCTTTGCCAAATTCTTTTCCACCCCCAACTTCTGAAGATGGAATTATTTCTATCTCTAAAGTAAAAGCCGAACTATTTGCAAAACAATTTGCCGCTAATTCCACGCTTGATTCTCCTATTAATCTTCCTCTGCCAACAGTTACCCCTGTTTCTCATAAAATGTCCGATATCATTTTTAAAGTCAAACAGATCAAGGGCATTCTTTCTTCTCTTAATACTAAAATATTGTCTGGGCTGAATAGCATACCAGCAATCGTCTTAAAAAAATGTGCTTTTTTCGAGCTTGCACCCATCTTAACTCGCCTCTTTCGAGTCTCTTACGACACGGGCATTTTTCCGGAGAGTTGGAAAGCTGCACGTGTGCAACCTGTCCCCAAAAATGGATCCAAAACTCTCCCTTCTAATTATAGACCTATATCTCTTCTTTCTGTTGTTTGCAAAGTTATGGAAACATGCATTAATTCCCAAATCTTAAGTATCTGAAAAACACAAGATCTTACATAATAGACATATTGGATTCCGTCACAGAAAATCCACAGCTGATCTTCTTTCCTTTGTCTTACAAACTGAACAGGTCCCTTGAGTTTCTTGGTGAATCCCATTGCTCTTGTAATATCCAAAGCTTTCGAATAAGTCCGGCATGACGGGCTTCTTAAGAAACTTCCTTCTCACGGTCTCCCACCTAAGCTTTACTCTTGGCTTTCCAATTTCCTTTCTAATCGACGTATATCGGTTACTGTAGATGTTACAGCTATGATTGTTCCTTGTTATTAACAGCAACTTAATTTTTTTCAATTGTAGCCACATAAATAATGCCGCAATAAAATTAAACCTCGCTTAAAAGGTGACAGTTTATTAGAAACACGAATAACACTTTACTGTTTATATGCGCTGTGACGTCAGACAGCAGCGACATTCTTGGCGTTTGAATTTTAAAGGGCAGTTTTTTCTTGAAATATGTGTTTTTTTTTAGGTTCACGATTTTTTATAAGGTTTTTTAAAAAAATACCCAATTAGTAAAGAAACAAAAATCTTTTAACTTATTTTTCTTT